>PVHX01005655.1:0-89135 GCA_004024805.1 Geosciurus inauris | reverse complement strand
CCTTCCTATCCTTTCTCTCTCTCTCTCTCTCTCTCTCTCTCTCTCTCTCTCTCTCTCTCTCTCCACTCCCCCCTCTTTCTTCCCCACTCGGCTCCTCTCCCCCCTCGCGCCCACAGCGTTTGGTGTTGATTCGAGCGGGAAGAGGGGGGTGGGTGGGATTGGAGGGGGAGACCATGACCTCCAGCTACGGGCACGTTCTGGAGCGGCAACCGGCGCTGGGCGGCCGCTTGGACAGCCCGGGCAACCTCGACACCCTGCAGGCGAAAAAGAACTTCTCCGTCAGTCACCTGCTAGACCTGGAGGAAGCCGGGGACATGGTAGCGGCCCAGGCGGACGAAAGCGTGGGCGAGGCGGGCAGGAGCCTGCTGGAATCGCCGGGACTCACCAGTGGCAGCGACACCCCGCAGCAGGACAGTGAGTGAGGGGCGCGAGCCCAGGGGAGTGTGTGCGGGGATCGAGGGCGGAGGCCCAGGTAGGGAGGCGGGAGCGCGCCGGTGACCAGGGAAGAAGGTCGGGGTGTTCTAGGCGAGGTGGTGGCAGCCGCCAGAGAAATGGCCGGTCGGCAGATAGGGCGCAAGGGGTGAGAAAAGGAGGCTCTGCGGAGGGCGTAGCCGCGGCAGTCGGGGCAAGGCTCCGCGGCCTTGCGGTCTGGGGCAGGGACTCTGACCGCCAGCGACTCTCCCTTAAGCCCTCGGCGCTGCGTCTCGGTCCGGGGCGAGCGCCGCTGCCACGACATCCGGCGGGCGGGGCGCACGGGCTGGGCTGGGGAAGGGTCCTGGCGGGCGCGAACTGCAAAGCCAGCTCTGTTTGGGGGAGAGCGGCGGGTTAAAGATGCTGGGTAGGGTCGGGAGGGCTTCTCCCGGGTGGCGTAGGAGTGCCTGGTGCGCAGGGAACCCAACTGCCGCGGTGCTGGCTGTCCACCCTGAGCGGGCACCTAAGGCTCGGCAAGCGGCGAGCAGCACGGGACGCCCAGCCAGTCGCTCAGGTTGCTCTCTGTCCCTTTCTTTCGCCTCCACCTGCAAACAGGTTTGAGGCAGAGTTTAGAAACCCGGTTGATATGGGTAAACTCGGGTGAAGCAAAGGGAATGTCCCTTAGGAGTAAATCTGAGAGCCTTCGAGAGCCTGCCCGGAATGATCCCGCAATAGAGGGGGACACCGAGAAATCGCGGGCTTCAGCGCCAAAGCCGGTGTCACATTTGAGTAGCTCTGCCTGTCGGCCTCTAGACCTCCAGAAAAGCCAACGCACATTGACCCTTCTCCAGTCTCACCAACTGATATAGACCCCCTCACCACCACCAGGAAAGCTCGCCTGGCATTAGCTTTGCCTCTAAAACGTGACTGCAAATGTGTTCCATCCTCCCTGAGTCTGTAACAGACCTGTCACCTGGCTCATTCCAGATGACATAGGCCGGATACACTCAGATATTCCCTCTCTTCTCCTAGTTTCCAGAGTCTGAACTTGGCTGGAAGTTCTAAAATGATTCCTTTCCGCACTATGCGAATGGCTGTTCTGTGAAATTTGGAACCTGTGGGTGCTTGCTACCATTCTAAGGTTTTCACAAAACATTGCCCATCTCTCACATACAAAAAATAGACATATAAAGCAAACTGGACTGAGAAACAGTTGGAAATAGGGTATGTACACAGTGGTAGTAGGGCCAAGGAAGAGGCCTTCTCTGAGGCAGGGGTATTGCTCTTACCCTGCTTTTTTAGCTCCAGCCTGGAAGTCCCCTGGCAATTTTAGCCAGGAATGACCTGGGGCCAATCTACCCCATGCCCACTTATTTTATGCAGAAGGCCTCAGGGGCTGGTAAAGGAGATTTGCATGGCCCTTCACTTTATAAAAAGGCAGCAGACTTTGAGGAAGAAAGAGTGTTCCGGAGTCCAGAGTAAGGGCTAGGAGCTGCGATAGGTTTTTTGTTTTCGTTTTTGTTTTTGTTTAGGGGGGTGGTTTGCAGCTTTGGATTTTTTGCTCCTGCTTGCAGTCCCAGCAGCAGGACTGCTAGGTTTGCTAGGTTCTTTTAGCTCTAAGAAAATACACTGTGAAGTACTATGATTATTTTAAAACAATTTACTAGGGAAAATGTAAAATATGTCAACACTAGAACAGTATTTGGAATCTCACTGCTCTTATTCTAAAATTCTGACCCTCTGCTCTTGCTAATTATTAATCACAACATTTACACTGTTCAGAGGACTGAAGGCTGGACCCCTAACAGAAAACAGGACTGCAAAGAAACTGCTGCGTAGACCAGGGTGGAGAGGAGAGACAAGACACTGTTGCTTTGCCCCTGAGGGAAGGCAGGAGGATGGGAAATGCAGGACCAAGGCCCTGGCCTCTGCAAGCCCAGGCCAGGGCTGCCAGTGAACATCAGATACTGCAGGGATGCAGAAGGTACCTGTGTTTTGGCTTCTTTGAGTGGATGCCAAGAGAAGGGAGCTCTGGATTTCTTCTCATGGTATTCTGGTAGGTACCTAGGGAAGCCAGGTGGAAATGCTGGCTACAAAAGCCCAGGAATGATTTGTAAGTCAAGGGAGATGCTTGGGAGACTGCCCGGAACTGGGGAATGGCTTCTGTGAGACCTGGGGCCTGCAGCCATTAAGGCCACACCACACACACGTGGCATCTGCTAGGACTTGCAAGGACAAGCTTAGTGTTGCAGGCAGAGTTGGGGACTATTTGACCTGCAAGAAGGGTACAAGACTATGGGAATCTGCCCTAGAGATACTACAGCCTATCTCCTCTATATGAGGAGTGAAGAGGCCTTGAGGGAGAGGATCCAGAAAAGAAATAGACTCCAGAGGCCAGCCTGGGAGAGGATATACTGCAGAGAATGGTCAATAAGTTGGGAAGGAAGTCACAGAATGCAGAACAAGGAGATAGGAACAAGATGACCGGCACCTAGGATTGGGAAAGTGGCTGAGAAAATATATATAGTGGAAGGCCTTGTTTCCAAGAGAGATGGCTGTGGGGCTATGTTAACAAATAGTTTGTTGCTTTTAGCAGCGATGTTTCCTCAACCTCCTTCCTCTCCTTGGGGATAAGAATGGGAGAGCCTAAGGTGGTTGATGGCGGAGTTACTGTCCCTTAGTTCTTGGGCCCCCATCAGGAGTTTCAGAGGAAGTTGTGAGCTACTTGGAAATCAAGACGTGTGGGGTTGAACTGGGCCTCCAGCCTGCAGTGGACCAGAGGCTCAGACTGTGGAGCAAAGGTGAGGGGACTCTGTGGACAGAAGAGTGCTAGGGCAGAAGTCCTGGCTTCAAGGGACTGAGGGGGTGGCACAAGGAGTCAGAGGGACTGAAAAACTGTATCAGGAGCCTGTGTCTCTGAAGCCAGCTGAGGAGCTACTCCAGAGTGGGAAAAGATAATCTCCTTTGGGGAGATGAGGAACAATGAAAAGATGAACTTTGACTTTTCCAGCTACATAGAAACAATTCTTATTCTTGCCCTTTCTAAATTCTGTTTGGGGGATATTAGCAAAACAGCCCTCAACTTACACTTTCAATATTTAGATTCTTAAATTTTGCAAAAGTTTAAATTGCAACGTGGTCCCAGTGTAGCAACGGGACTGAGTTGGGTCCAAAGTGAGTGCTTCCTCCTGCCCCCCACTCCTCTCAAAAACCGGCCCCACCCCTCATTTTGAGATTCATTCTATTTTTCATTCTTTTTCTTTTTTACTGGTTTTCCTGGCCCAGTACACTTCTCATACTTCTGGGCTCTTCAACACTGTTAGGAATCCGATGGTGAATGCGGGAATTTGGTGTGTGAATGAGGTGATGGCAGAACAGGGGTAGCCGCCGAGAGGAAAGAGGAACGGGTCATAAAAAAGGTAGACCTACCCCTAAAAGGACAGTGCATCTCGCTTGTATTTCTTAATCTCAACTTCTGCAAACTCTTAAAAAAAAAAAAAGCGTCTGCTTTCCACGTTCCCAACCCCTAAATTAGTGAAACCAGATTGTCCTAATAAGACCTTTTGTTGGAAACACATGTAGTCATAAAAAGGTAGACGGAAAGTCAATTAGACACGCGCGCACACACGCACACACTCACAAGCCAGCGCTAAGTGTGCACCGGGCGCAGCTGGGCCCGGGGCCGGCGGGATGCAAATGTAGAACAGCGGCGCGGGAAATCGATTTGTCACAAAGGGAGAGGTGTAAACGCGGCGCGAAGGCTTGCCCGCCCAGTCCACCAGCCGCACTCCTGCGGGCCCAGCTTCCCCAGCTCCCCCTCGCCAGAGGAACGCCCAGGAGAGAGGGAGCACTTTCTAGGGAGCTCCCCGGTTGAATTCACGTCAACATAATATCGATTCCCCCAGTGTCTCAGCGTTCGCCATCGTTAGGGCGCCAGAAATGTCTTCGGCGGCACCATCGCGGCCTCCGGTGCTGGCACTCTGAATTTGAGTTCTGCCCTCAATGAATTCAAGAGGGGAGCAGTTGAACAGATCGTCTCAAGGGCAGCAGGGAAGGTTTCCTTTTAGAGGGGAGGAAGGTGATACCCAGAGCCAAGGGCTGTCCCTGAGCCCCCAAGGCCGAATGCGGAGGCCGGGGGTGAATGTTTATTTTGCATGCAGGGACAGGGGCCGGCTGTCCTCCTAAAATGCTGGCGGAATGGCTAGCCCAGTGACCCCCGCCCGCTTTGGGGCAGTAGGCAGAAGTCTTGAGTCTGAGGTGTCAGGGAAATGGGCCTGTGCGGTCCGAGGCGCCAGGCTGCCAGTACTCTCGGGCTGCAGATCCCCAGCTCTGAAAGACCGCGGGCCGCTGCCCCGCGTGTGTTTCGCGGGGTAAACCTTTCCGCGGCCGCGAGCCCCTCTCCGGGCCTTGCATGCCGCGCGATCTGGCGTTTTGTTTCTGGACCTTACGTTCCTGCAGCCCGTCAGCGCGTCAGGGCCTCAGGCCGGCAGTCGTGTGTCACACCGGTCCCTGTAGTTCCTTCCTCTGCCCAGAGGCGTCATTTTAGATTTTACAATCTAAAAAATTAGATTTAGGGTGCGTAAATCATCTCTAAACCAACAAGATGTCACCCTCCTCAAGCCCTCTACAAAATGAATCTTTTTATCAGAAGCAATGGTGCCTTTCTATTGCACCGACCCAGACCCGCTAGTTCTGAACCTTGCTCCGGTGCAGCAATCACCTCCAGGACCCCTTGGCGCTAAATGACAGCTGCAGATTTTCAACGATGAGTATCTCTAGATCGACTTGATTTTTTATTTTAAAAAGTATATTTCTTTTACAATCTATCTTTACCCTGTTCATCAGCTAGTACCATTAGCTGGGCCCAGCAGACCCCTAGCCTCGGGAGAACCATACCCGGTTGTTGCAAAAGTATTCCTGCGTGGTGCGGTGCGGGTTGGACCCGGTAGGTCTCCAGCTCCTGGAGGTATCTACTTTCTACCGCTCTTGGAATATACATTTTCTTTTAACCCCTTAGAAGAGATAGAGTCATCGGAAGCCATATGAGGACTTTTTGAAATCAGGGGAGTATTTACAAAAGGAGATAAGGCTTGCTTGTGCTTATTATTTTTTGCAAGTGGTAGAAGAGGTTTTGGGAGGCGGGGATAGAGCATTCTCCCTCGAAGAAAAAGTGTAACACCAATGCCAGGGCTCAGCATCCTCTATCCAAGTCTTTGTAAGTTGAATTAACAGGGCTCTTAGAGTATTCCTCAGAGCTTGAGACAGACATTAAAAAAAAGAAAAAGAAAAGAAAAAAGAAATGTCTGGATAAGGGGCAAACTCCCTATGGCCATTTTGTGTCTAAACATTTTCAAAGCTACCTGGGGTGCACAGCATGACGATCATGAGCTGGCTGTGCTCTCTGTCCAATTCTGTGTTTTACTTTGATAAAGCCCAAGTGTGACTTTCATGGTTTGGTGCTCTTTAACTCCCTTTTAAACAAGATAATGAGGATGTATATGTCAACAGCATTGTTATGTATCCAGGAAAACTTGGACTCTTGAAAAATTAAATACCTTGGTGTTCAGGCTTCATTAAAATGCTTCATTAAAAACCAACACTCTCAAACAACAAAAAACATCAACAAACTGCCACCGCCTGTTTTTCCCTAAACATTGTTTCTTATTAAACCATTAAAAGTGGAGATGTACTCACTGCATACAAGACCAAGGAGGAGTCCTTGGCGTTTCTCAGCTGGCAGGTTTGGTTTTTAGCTGTGGAGGTTCTTGAAAGCCATCTCCGCTGAGGTCTGATTATTTGTAGTTTCTTAGCAGTAATTGTCGTCTTTAGTGCATCAACCTGGAGGATGTAGTCACACAGACAATTATGGCTTATTGATTATGGGTTTAAGACTTTAAAAATTACTATACTTCACTGGTCCTGGAACTGCTTTTCTTAATGAAAAAATATCTGAGAAGCCAGTTACAGGGCTGATAGCCACTTAAGCACGGGGGAGGGGGACATAAATGGTTAAGGAGCTTTTATGAAAGAAAGAACATGTCAGAACAAATCAATTCCATGCACAAGTGACTTTTCAGAAGAGTCAGGACAATCAGAATCTTAAGGCATCTGCAGGCCCATGGTCCTCAGATACAGGAAAAGAATACAATCTTTGGGTACTGGATGCTCCAGCCCTTTTGCAGCACTGCGCATTAGGAAGCCCTAATTCCTGAGAACTTTGGGGCTTACTTATTTTTATGTTACTGATTCCGCCAAGCTCAGCTTCAAATGAGGAATAAATTTGGAATATGTGTGTTCATTTGAATCCCCAAGACCCAGCTGTAAAAAACAGCAAGGGCAGGTCCTATTCCTATTTTGGTTGCTTTCTGGAGTTATTTGCAAGTGACTGGAAATTTTCTTAACGGGTGAGGAGAGAAATAACACCCAAACTCCAATGCAAGAATGAAGCTTTCCCCTCTGGGATCTGAAGAGCAAGCTGCTTTGGGGGACCCTCCTTGGCGGGGGGAGTGGGTGTGGGTGAAATAAGTACGGGAGGAATTCATTCAATGAAGAATTTTACCTTTTAAAACACAACCCACAGCATATTTTTTGGTTTTAATGGTCCCGGTCCCTGCCCAGGAAAAGATGCAAACCCTCCCACCCGACCTCCGCCCTTTTCCTGCAAGTTGAGGGGACCTCCACGCAAAGCTGCGTGGTCGGAACAGCCCGCTTAACCAGATACTCTCCTCCTTGCCTTCTCCTGCCGATAGGGGGCGCAACGCCCCAGGCTGAGATTGGAATGTCCCCTGCTCTTAAAAACCCCTGGACCCACGCAAGGGTTTTTAAGGCTGAAAGACTCTTCTACATTAAGCAGCAAAACATGAGAAACAGCAATAGTGTGAAGGCTCTTCAGGGGCTATCTGAATGTATGTTGCACGCATGCACTTTGACAGAAACGTGGAGGGAGTTGGTAGACCTCCTTTGAAATGAGGGTGGTCAGGATTCTAGCCTGAGCAAGAAGGGGCAGGAGGGGTAGAACCACACTACTGACCCTCTGGAGTTAGTAGGTACCAGAGGGGTGCCCAGATTCCATAGGGAAAGAGAGGGTTTGACCCCGTAGAGGGGGTGTGAGTTTGTGCATTTGAACTTGTTTAAGGAAAGGGGGGCAAATGTTTAAGGAAAAGGAGCAGACTGGCAGAGGGAAACCCCTCATCATCTGGAGTGTGGGTTTTAGGCCATGGTGTTAGGGTGGCCCTCTTTCCTCCCAAGAAGAACAGTAGTTGCCCCCAATTCTTGTGTGAGCCTGAAACCTGAGCACCCCAAGCCACTTTCAAATCTGATTCCTGCCCTCCAGTGACCTTCCCTTTCTGGGCAAGAGCTTCAAGGGACTTACAGGACAGATGAAGAAAAATTCTTAATCCCCTTTGTGAATTTTGGATTTTTTTTCTTTTCTTACTGTCATTGGGGATCGAGAAGACAGGACAACCCTGGAGGCAACAGACTGCTGAACAAAGATGCCGTCTTTGTAGCACACAACGGTGGGGTTGGTCCATACCTTCCAGGACAGTCGGAGCTGGGCTGTTCCCTAGAAACAGAAGCATGGGTCAGAATTGTGGGGGAAATTGCTTTCCCACAAACGTTTGTCCGAGAGTAAGAACGTTCGCCCATTCACTCAGTGTCTCATCATCAGTCATGTCATTCTATTTTAAAGGACCTCACAGTGCTGGAAGGTGGTGCAGTTATGAATAAGCATAAAAACAGATGGGTGCTCTTCCACACATATAGAAGGAGGCCAAATTGTTCGAAGAGGACTCCGATCCATAACTTTAAAGCCAACGAGGCCCAACTCAATCAGAAATTGAGCCAGGATGTGCTATATTCAATCAGTTTGACCATGGGGAAAGTGTAAGACCTAGCCAGTGCTTGAAGCACATGCAGAGAGCCACATTTCCTTGAGTTTGTGTGTCTTTTTCACATGAATTCAGTGTTGGTGTGGAAGGGCCTGGTTAATTGACTTGGGCCTGGCCGGTGGGAAGGCACGCAATGTTCCAGCCCCCTGTCCTTGTTTACTGGCCTTTTCTTTCTTTATATTCCCTCTACCCTAACCATCTGTGGAAGATCTGTGTGTTATAGAGAAAATTGGGATGTAAAGGCCGTAGAGCCCCCCTAAATACTGTTTTCTGGAGACCTCAGAAAAAGAGAGGGCTGTCAAGCTCAATTATACATAATGCATCAGATATCTCCATGCAGGTTTCCTCACTGCTAATTCAGCCCAGCTAGCAACTTCTTGGGGATTGCAGTTTGAGGGGTTGGTTATGTTCCCTTGTTCCTTTTTCGGGTAGCTCATAAATGTAGAGGATTTAACATCTTAAAGGGACAGACATCTGCATATGTCAGCATCTGTCCAGCCTGGGAGGTGACATTAGATGATCATGGACACCTCAGCTTGCCTTTCTCTTTTCTGCCAGTGCTGCTTCCCTGGACCTGGGTCTGGATTATAGGACCTACATAACACTGCGACAGCTGTCAAAATGCCACCTGTACTGGTTAATGCTTATTAAATAATAGAATAAGCTCCTCGTGTTCAGTTACATGCCTTTTTATTTAGCCAAAGTCCTAGGCCCTTCACCCTCTCCTTTCCGTCCTACGCTCTTTGCCGGTGCCCTCGGCCCACCATTTCAGTAACCGTGAGACTCCAGTTCCGAGCTTTAAGACCCCATGTTGGAGGTGCAGATCCCTATAGGCAACCCCCTATTTGATGTTTTCATTTGAATGTCATGAAAGTACTTCAGCCCCAGAAACAACAAAAGATGGACCGTAAGAGCCTCCTTTCCCCAACCTGACCACTGTGGAACTCTGACGCCTCAGAACTGCCCTTGAGTCTCCTTCCTTCGTGCTTCTGTCCAATCCGTCCTGTGCCCAGCAGTTTACCTTCTAGTCACCCGAACCATCTGCTTTTAAGTCTCTAGCACCTCTCACCTGCGCTGCCTCGCTGCCTTCCTCAGTGTGCATCGCCCTGCTTCCGTCTTGTTTTCTGGGTGGTGATGAACAGAGAGGGTCAATGGCTCCTCCAAGCTTAGATGATTGAAGGATAACTTAGTTTCTTCTACAAACACATTGTTTAAAAATCATAGCCCTCCCCTTCTTTAGAATGCACAGTATCTTTTAATTTTTTTCTACACCGAGGCTGAATAGTTCACAGTCTATACTTCCATCCCATCCCAGCATCCTGCCCTTTCACACACACAAGTGCACATGGGCATCTTTTCCTATTGCCCCCTTGTATACTAGCCCCGTGTGTGTCCCATGTGCTTAACCTCATTTCTGCTTCTCTGACTTATTACCTGAAATGTCCTTGTTCCTGCCTCTTTCTGCAAACCTGCCCATGCTACCTCCCATCACACACAATTCTTGGGAGACCTCCTCTCACTGCCTGGTTGCTCACCCTGCGAATCCCTTTCCTCAGTGTGTACTCTGGACATGACCAGTGCCTCCACGGGAGTTGCTTGATTATTTTCTAAATATTTTATGATGGTTAACTTGCCTTAAGAATTTTCTTCAGACTTGAAACTTGTTCCACAGTGTGCAACACAGCAAATAAGTTCACAGGTGATGGCCTTGTGTGCTGTGGTTCTGCTATCTGTGCTCTCTAGCTGCAAGTCACTTTTTAGAGTTATACCAAAGTATGACATATGCTCATTTTAGAAAAAGATACTACTTTACATTAAAAATTCAAATGAGAAAGAAAGGTCATATCTATTTCACTACCTGCAAGTAGATACAGTTGCTATTTTTGTGTGAAAATGTTTTCTTTTGAATTTTGTACACAATTTTGGATTATATTGTATTAGCATTCTTGATGACTGACTTTTTTAATCAGTGGGAAATTAATGTCATTTTTCAGGTTGTGTTTTCCACAGATGAAGAAAAAACATAAACATTTAATTCACTTGTTCTCATCAGGAAAATTAAACAAACGAGCATGCAACAGTAAACAAGTTTCCAGGGTGGCGCGAGCTGGGGCATCACAGCCGGCTCCCATCCCTCCCAGGTTCCAGGGGGACGCTCTTTCAGCCCTAACGTCCTTCAGAGAAGCAGTTTCTTTTTCTTTTCCGCTAGTTCTAGCCGGGAGCCTTCCTAGACATGAGCACATGTCTCCTTTTGAAATCAGAAAAGCCTGCGTGACACCTAAAGGGCGTGGCTGCACCTCACGTACAGAGCCGCAATTCACAAAACCGGGGTTTAAATGGTTTGGTAAGGAAGAGCTCTCGAAATGAGCACGAAGTGGGGGAGAACATATCATAAGGGCCTGAACATTTTTTTTTATTATTGTTGATCCCTGGATCTTGAATTTTCCTTTATTAGATATCTTAAGACTCATATGTGCTTTTTGTTTTTTAAAAGGAGGGAATGGCATTTGTTTCTCTATGCCTTGTAGAATGAAGATGATGACGATGATGATCAGCAGGGATAGTGACATGTTCCCAGGACATGGTGATGTGTTCTTGTATAAGTAGTGCTTACACAAATAAGGGTTGTGCATTTTAACCAGATATGAATCTTTATTTAAAGTGATGATTATAATAAGGAAGATATAATTTTTTTTGGTACTGGAGATTTAAACCCCGGGGTGCTCTACCACTGAGCTACATCTCTATTCCTTTTTGTTTTTTATTTTGAGATAAGATCTCACTAAGTTGCCCAGTCTGGCTTTGAACTTGCAGTCTTCCTGCCTCAGCCTCTGGAAAAGTATGCCTGGCTAAGATATAAATTGCTATTATGAAGTCTATCAAAAAATCATTTTCAGGCAAATTGGCATTACAATATTTGCCAGATGAATACCAATATTTTATTTAGGGAAAGTATCAACAGGTGATATAAAATTGTGTTGAACAAAATTTGAGAATAATGAATTAGATGCATCTTCTATATGTTAACCATTAATGTGTATCCTCATGAGAAGCGAGAACAGAGAGTAACCACCATTTCTGAGAGTTAAAAACCACACTTGCCCAATAAAAGTTCCTGCAGTTCTGCACATTATGTCTTTCTAAGGAAGGAAAAAAGGAGCCACCCGGAGAGCTGCTTGCCTGCAACCAGACGTGCTGCTCAGCAGCTCCCAGCCTCAGCATCGGGAGACCACAGGGTGAATCCGCAACACATTTAAGAAATAAAACGTAATTTAGTTCATTAATCATGGAACTGAAATCTGCAGTTTTGCTAGACATATTTCAAAGACGAAATCCCTTCTGACAAGAGAAACAGAAAATAATATCACTGCACACTTGACTCTAACAGTCTGTTCTTAACTGCCCTCAGGGAGGAAGAGATTTTTCTGAGTGTGATCATTTTTACTCAGAATATATGGGCCGCTATTTAAATTTTTATCTTCTTTCTTTTTTTCCCCTTTTCCGGAACATTTTCCTTTCTCAAGGTGGCAAGAATATCTGTTTTCTGCATTGTTGGGGTTTTTTGGTTTGAAGTTTCACAGCTACCTTGAACATGAAATTTCAAGGAAATTTAGCCTGTGTTGGGGTAGGTCTTAAAGTACTATCTTTTTATCAATTAATATACTCAAGCTACTGGTTTATTAATTCCTTCCCCTGATTACTTGTGTGAACTGATGAACTTCCTTTGTCATAAAGTGTTAATAATATGAGAGAGAAAGTGAGATATATAAAACTGCTTCACAAACTTTAAGAACGTAAACAAATGCCATTATGTTTTATAAAGCCAGTCCTGAGAAGTAGGCAAAGTCAGCGTAGTTATTTTCATCTTTCAGAGAGGAAAACTGTAGCTGGAGACTTTCAGTGGGCCGTTGTGAAATGACATGCACCTTGTTTTTCTGATCGCATTTCAGTTGTCTGCACCACACCCCATTTGTGAAGTCAACGAGATTCTTTTTGATGAATTATTATCTAGTGACCCAGTGTGAGTTAGGGTGAGGAGTCCAGCATGCCACCTCACAGTACCTTGCTGTGCTGAGCAAGTATTTTCAAACTGAAAGGACTTACATTCCTCATTATAAAGAAGGTATGAAATGGCTATGGCTACCTTCCTCATGGGATGCAGTAGGCCAAAAAAAGACTGTGTTTGGGAAAATTTGATTATTGGAAAAATAAAATTTGAATATTTGAAAAATAAAGGGATAAATATATGTGACTAAGAATCAAGGGCTAAATATATATTAAATGGCTAAATATATATACCATGAGGGATCCAGTGGAGAATTTTCTAAATCAAGTTATCAAGTAAAGATCAAAAATATAAGAATGCATTTCATTAGAGTTATACCAAACGCTCAAAAAGCAGGAAATTTTGGGACTGGGGGTGCAAATAAGTAGTAGAGCATGTACTCAGCATGAATGAGGCGCTGAATTTAATTCCCAACATAAAAAATATTAAAAGTTAAAAGGCGAAAAATCTTTGATTTGGATTTGAGGACATTAGGAGTTTCCATGCATTTTACTTTGAGTTTAGAGAATTCTTGATCATGGCCCCACCATTTATTTGCTGGTTGACTTAAGACAGTTCTCTGAATATCAGTGTTCTCGTCTATAAACTGGCATTTTGATATGTTACACAGTTCGTTGTTCAGAGGAACGAGACAAGGGAAGTGAGCCCCCAGCGCCTCTCTTCCTCCCGCAGCAGGCGTCAGGTAAACGCTTGCCTTCTCGACTTCCCCACTTGCACAGCACCTCTGACAAGTACCATTCATTCCAGGCTTGGGGGTACAGTCGATGTGGTTTCTCAGACAGTGCTGGAGGCCATTTAATGCTCCTGGAATTACAATATTCTCATACACTAAGTCCCCCTCATACAGCATGTCACTGAAGAGTGGCTAGGTGTCGGTTTTTAATCTGCAGGTAGAAACTGATGCCTCATGACTCTTAGTGAAGCTCTACCATGAGAGCCAAGCAGAGCCAGGACCTTTCTGAGAATGGTGCCCCGCTCCGCCTTTCCAGAGTGAGTCATGACGCTTTGGTACTTCAGATGACATGGTCCTTTTCTATTCCCTCATGCTTCAGCCAACACTGCAGTCTCTACTGAGGAAGACTGATCTCTTCCTTCTATTTTGCTTCTGGATTTTATGGAGATGACATAATGCATTCAGGGGACAAAAAGCATCAGACCCGACATAGCAGTAAATTTCCTGATGGGCCAAGTTAGGTTCTTGCTGCAGTTTAAGACCCCCAGTGTAGCTCTAACCTACCATGCTACTGAGGCTCTGTGGGGTTTACTTAATTTTTGCACATGAATAATACCATGTTAACTACAATTACACATACAGCTGCCATTCTTCTTCCAATTCAGACTCCTAACCAGTTGAATAAGACAAACATTCTGTCCTCAGTTTGATGTGTGACCTGTTTTCATACATATCATTTTGAAATCTGATAAGTGAAGTCATACAGACTGCATTTCTGTACCATGAAGCATCCAGGACCCTATTTTTTTTTTTTTTTTTTACCAAGCAATTAGCAATTAAGTCTCCCTGGCATTCTTGGGTAATACATTGGCTTAGCTAACAGCTGTGGTACATGCGGATCAGACAGTTTATTGCAAAGCTGGTATGCTAGTGTCTAAGGAAGCGGCTTACCATGAGCCCATGCAGGAGCCAGGCAGCCACCCCTGAATGTGCTAAGTGGTGTTAGGCACAGGTCTGTTGGGAATAGCAGTTCTGATGTGGAATAGTGTGTGTGCTGGCTAAAAATGCTGTCTTTGCTTGACTCTATCTCCTAGAGTCTGCTTGGGGATGTGGGTAGCTCTGGTTTACTGCTCTCCTTTGGAGAGCAGGGGCCCTTCCTCTCTCTGAGCAGGGAAACCTGCCTTCAGTCTTGGTTTTCTTCTGTCAATGTCTTTCCCATAAGCAGTTAATTTCTCAGATTTAGATACAGAGAAGTAACAGAGAACCTGATTCTTTCCCTAATGTGCTTGTGCCCTAATCCTCTATGTCTTCAGTGTGGGGCCCAATCACTTCTTTGCAATGAAGGGAACATCTTAAGATGCAGATTCCAGGGCCTCATCCATACCTAATGAATCAGAATCTCTGAAATGTGTGCATTTCAGATATCCCAGATGATGTCTATATACCACAAAGTTTGAAAACACTGACCTAAAGCTCTCTCCCATAATGATCGGTATTGAATATGTATTCCTGTGATGTCTGCTGAGTCTTGTGTGTTCTTCCGCTGCTATTTTACTCCCCCGAGAGTCAGTCTTGTGTCTCTAGTGCATGTGGTCTTGAAGTCAAGGAGGCGGCAGCTGTGATCCAGGACACTTGTCATGGTGCTCTTCCTACTGAATGTGGCCAACAGTCACTGAATAAACGCACATAAGAGCCAATAAGTGAGAAATAGAGAGCACCAGCACAGCACGTGCAGGTGCCGGGCCATGTCCTAAGCATGCTGCAAAGAACAAAATGGGAATATAAAAATCCCAAGGCTAACGATAGGTGATGGCTGCCTCAGCACTTAGAAGAGAAAGTGTGTGTTGAAAAGGGGGCAGTCGATCTCAAGAATCCTACTGTTTGCAATTTAGTTTTTAAGTGTAAGTTTTCATATGAAAATATGGCACATGAATGAGTTAAAGGATAGCATTTTCTATTTTATTTTTTACAAACTTCTTTGCTTTCAGATGGTTAATGAATCATAACTTTTGTAATATTTTGAAATTTGACTACCTGTCTTCTATGTGGTCTGATAAAGCCAGTTTTTAATTTACCTCTTTTCTAGATGTGGACTTGTGAAAAGGCTGTAAGTAATATTGAGCCAGAGCTTTTAGAAATGCACCTTATTTAATGACAATTGAATTTATTCTTTTAAGTTGGCACATACTAAGGTTATATCTCAGATATCACCTTTTAAAGTATGCTCTGGGGCTCTTGTCCTAAATTTATTATTTTCTATTCAATATCAGGTAGACTTCTAAGGAGGTCTGTGTACTCACAAACTGCTGTCCAAAGGGTCTACTCGTTGGCCTGTCTTAACTGATACACCACTGGACTGATTTAAAGGAACTCCGTTTAGAAAAGCAGAAGGAGGGTGATTTTGGTAAGTTCAGAGGAAGAGAAGAAAGGACAGCACTTGCAGAGATTAAAAGGGGCCCAAACCAGAGGCGAAAGGCTCTCCTGGAGCCAGTCTGAAGCAGAGACCACTACTGAGTTACAGGCCTCTAAGCCCTCTGGGATCCTTTGGTGACATGAACTTTGCTCTAGTGGTTTATGACATCACTGGAGCCCCCTTGGTGGAATTACAGCTTCATAATTCACAGTTGGCTCTTGTTTATTTCACATTTAATCATTTGTAGAGCACACTGGCTGCCCCACCCCGGGAGCTGTGTGTGCACGCTCCTGCAGGCCTCCCCGTGGCACAGCTGAGAGCATCAGAGTCACCCAGTGTCATAACACCCTGTTCAGGCCGGGCAGATGCTGCATTTGGTTGCGGCTGTGCTGAAAGTGAGCTGAGCCGACTCACCTCCTCAATGAGTCTTCCTTTTGGGGAGCAGTTACCAAAGACAGCTCCTGGCTCAAGTCCAAGCCTAATGCTTCCATAGGAAGTAATTCCCCATGCGAGACTGACTTCTGCAGCGGAACTGCAGTGAAACATGGTTCAGTCCTGCGGATCCCTGGGTATGCGGAAGATATCCATGAGATAACAAGGGTTTCTGAG
Organism: Geosciurus inauris; assembly: GCA_004024805.1. Lineage (NCBI taxonomy): Eukaryota > Metazoa > Chordata > Mammalia > Rodentia > Sciuridae > Geosciurus > Geosciurus inauris. The sequence goes on along the minus strand of PVHX01005655.1, from coordinate 73,074 downwards.
TAAACAAGGAGACTCTGGGTTTTTCCTCCAGATTTCTTTGTGTTTGGCTACACAGCTCAGAATTGATTCCACTTAATACAGCTTTGGGGCCTCCCAATGGGAGAAGGGGATCAGAGGAGAAAAATTAAGATTTACTGATATTCTAGGTATGATGCTGTGTGATTTATACCAGTCATGTTGTTTAACTTTTCACAATCATACTGAGTAGAGGATTTTATCACCCTTAGTTTATAAAGAGGGCCCTGAGGCTCAGAGGAGGCTGATTAACTTGCCCAAAGCTTCAAAGTCAGCTACCAACAAAACCGGAACTTGTCTTGAGCTCTCTGGTATACTGTAGTCCATTTTCCTCTCACTTATCTTCCAGTAGCTAGAAATCAGAAGGCAGTAGTTCCATTGAGTTGCTTTTCTGTGGCATTATTCATTGAAATACAGGGCTACTATAACTGTGGAACACGACTGTGTACTGGGGATACACATTTTAAAATGCAAATAATCCTTCAGAAAATGATATCTTTGGGGAAAAGAAAAGCTTCCTAATGGCCCTAGATGTTTTGATGTCAGTTAAATAGCAAAACTGAGGTTAATTACAGGGCTCAGTGAACTTAAATGAAGGACTTAGTTGGAAGATAGCACTAGAGAAGAAACTCTCAGTCCAAGAGCTTCCCTAAAAGTGAAGAGTTGATTTTGATCATATCCCGCCCCCCCCCTCCGCCCCCATGCTGGGAATTAGAGCCAGGGCTTTGTGCACACTAGGCAAATGCTCAAACATTGAGTCACATCCCCAGCCCTTGACCATGACTCTTCCCTACAGTACTACCTGGAACATGCCACCAAGCCCCTCTGAGCTCCATAACCCTATGAATAGGAACACCAGCATATCTTCTGGACAAGTCCCTTGACACTGATTGCACCAGCTGCGTGTGGATCTACCAAGGTCTTTATCGGGTCAGCTCTAATGCTGGATTATAAGACATTGGAGGAAAAGCGACAGGTTTTTCTTGCTGTAGGAATGAATCTTTTAAAGTTATAAATTGGATTTTGTTTGAAAGATTCAGAGCACCACTTCTAATTTGGCTGTTAGGAACTGGAAATCCATTTGTCCAGACGCAGTGTTCTAAGTGGTGATGAGGTTCCCAGGCAGCCTCCAGGTGACTAGTGTGTGTATGATAGAGTCACCTGTCATGTTGATGGAAGCAACTGGGGTGTCACAGCCTGGAAGAAGTGGCTTTGTGGCTCAGCAGTGAGGAGGAGAAGGATGGTCCTTCCTTCTATTGGTGTAAGATCCTCGTGGGGCAACACTTAAAAGTGGATGCATTTAATCTCTGGGCAGACTTCACAATACCCCTGTGCTCGGCCACTGGCCGTAGCAGATCTCTGACTTAGATGTCTTCATTGTCCCGTGGCATGCTCCCAGGGTTCCTCAAGGATGCCCGTGAGGGTTTGAGGCCTTGCTGATTTTGACCATCTTTCCCCCATGCTGGGGACTGAAGCCAGAGCCTCATGTGCACTAGGCAAAGTCAGAACACCGAGTCCCATCCCCAGCCCCTGAGGTGAGTGATGGGGAAGAGGAAGAGCAGGTTGAGGATCAAGGCCCTCAGGAAGGGACATGGGTGCGAGGCTCGCCTCTTCTTTAGGGTTCCCTGTGAGGAAGATGGACACAGAACAGTAGCTAGGTGGGAAGACGTGGTGAACTCTCATCATTTGGGTGAACAGTCCCCTCCCCCGTGCCGTGCGTGCCCTGTCTTCTGGGACTTGCCACTGTAACAAATGGGAGGCCTGGGTTTAAATCTGTGCCTGGGCATGTTGCACAGGTGTGGAAGGCCACAGGGCAGGAGCAAGCCCGTGTGTCCACGGAGCGGACAGGAGGCGAAGGTGGCTGGAGAGGAGCAAGTGATGGGATGGGAGTTCGAGAGCAGACAGGAGAGAGTGGGTAAGAGTGCGGGGCAGCGACTTGAAGGCGGACGGGGCTACCTCCAGTTCTAAGTGCTGCAGCAGCATGAGGACCCATGGGGACATCTAAGTTGTGGAGTGTGCGGTGCAATTTGGTCGTTCACAGAACCACCTGCCTGCTGGTGGAGTGTGGGTGACAGAGGAGGAGGGGAAGCAGGTGAGAGGCTTTTACAGAGGCCAGGAGAGAGACGGTGGTTTCTCGAACCAGCCGTGTGGATGATGTCCCCATCAGAGTGGGGGCACCCGAGGATGCATTGGTGCAGGGGCTCAGGAAGCTGCAGGCAGCCCCAGAGCTTGGTAGATGGAGGAGAGAAGAGGGGCCCTGTCACTAGGCACGCAGCCCGGCCTGGAGGGTCGCTCAGGCCGCTCGTTCTCTTATCCTCATCTTTTCTATGTTTCTCTCAAAACATAGAAACCAGATTTTCTCTCAGACTTCTAAGCCTCTCCGTGGGAGGGGCAGCCAGAGGAGGCAGAGCAGAGGTGTGCAGTCAGGCACTGCCTGAGGTTTTCTCAGAGAGGAGCCCTCTGTTTTAAATTCTGTGAAGGCAGCCTCTTTGTAATTTATGAAAACATGGAACGTACCTTGCTAAAGATGGCAGTTTAGACGTGAAGTGATGTAAGGGAAACGTCCTGGGAAGTTACCCACGTTTCCTAGGTCTGAGCCCTGCCTCTTTCCGGTGTGTGCATTAATGGAGCCAAAGGTTGGAAATTAGGTCTTTTGTCCAAACGGTGAAATTGAAACCATAGTTCAAATGGGTCAAAATCAGAAAATTTTGCCTGCCCCTGGCTATTCTGCAACAGGTATTTACTGTGTTCAGGGGTGCAGCACTTTGGAGGATCTTGAAGAAGTGTGTGACACCCTCTAGCCAAAGCGGCCAGTCCTGTGATTGGTGAGATGAACCCAAGGCCTAGCTCACATGTCCCCTCCCGAGGTCCTTGACCCTCCAGCCTGCCCCTTCTCTGTCCGCGTCACTCTCCTCAAGCCCCCACCTGGACCCTGCTCAAGGTCCCCAGGCAACTCTCCTGGCCTCGTCACTCTGCACCTGTGTGTCAGGTTGGCCCTCCCTCTGCTGGGGCAGGCATGCAGTATCACAGAGGCTTGGTCACATCCCTCCTTGCAGTTCCTGACAGATGGAACTTTCTGTGACCCTGAAGTAGCTCCAGACGGGGAACCTCAAACCTGTGAGAAGCCAGGAGTTGGAAACTATCAGAAGAAACTATTTGTTCAGCTTTTCAAGAAGACTTTGAGCCACAGATATCTTAGGCATTCTGCAGCTTGGAGCACCAGGAAGGAGTTAAGAAATGCCTTACTGTCTCATGTTTCTCAGTGTTCTGAACCTTCCAGCACTTTCCAAGATTTTAACAATAATTTGGCAAATGACAAGTTGTAGTCAGCATAAACCTTGAATTATGCAATGGATTAAGAGAAGTTCAGTAGTTGGAAGGAAAAGCTGGACTTCATCTAAATTGAACCTTGGAATGAGATAATAGTCATCCAACTTCAGAATGACAATTTAGAGCCTATCAGTTTATTGACTTCTCAGCACAGGAAATTTAATCAATATTTTTCCTAAGGCTGAAATATTGGCTTTAGATCAGGGCTTATCTGAGGTTATTTGAGGCTTCTTCCTCTCTTCCTCTGAGTTCACACAGATGTCTTCATCAATGAAAACAGGAACAGAGGAAATTGGGTCAGGATGAGCCAGTTTTCACCCACTGTGGTTGGATCCACCCAGCCTGCTCACCTCTTAATTCAGGACACAGGAGGCTGGTCAGGCTGAGAAGCCAGTTAGCATGGGCTCTGACTTGGAAGTCCTGTTTGAGGGCCATTCAAGTCTGGAGTAGCTGCCGAGTGGACAATCTCAGCTGCCTCAGCAAGACACTGGAGGCCAGGGGCTGTGTGAGCAATCTGTAAGATCATGCATGTGGGAATTAAAGTGCTCTCATCCAGTCTTGGAAATTGAAAAAGTATTAATTTTGATAGAGGGAGACTAAAAGAATTCAGAAAATATGAAGTTGGAAAATCTAGATTTCACCCTGCCTGGTTCTGCCTATGGGTACCACCCTTTGCCTCCATGGCTGTCTAAATGATAATCCCTGCTTGATTTCTTTCTCTCTTTCTCTCTTTCTTTCAATAATAATCTTGGGGTTTCAAGAGGGCAAACTATTCAGGAAAGGATGTGTATACTTTGAGGTCTGCTGAACATTTCTATAAAGTTCTAGTGTAATGAGAGGGTAACAAACTGCTATGGACTCAGGGCACATTTTTCATATCTTGCAGGGATGCAGAAGGAAAGACTTCCTGGAGGAGGTAGTATTTGGATGGGACTTGAGTGCAGTAAATTCTTAAAACTTTATTAGTGCATTATATTAGGGTTCATGTGGACATACTCATAAATGCATATAACATAGCTTTCTTCATTTCAATTCCAGTACTTCCTCTTTCCCTCCCTCCCTCCCTCTCTCTTCTCTTCTCTTCTGTTCTCTTCCTTTCTCTCTCTCTCCCCTTCCTTCCTTCCTTCCTTCCTTCCTTCCTTCCTTCCTTCCTTCCTTCCTTCCTTTCTTTCTTTCCTCTCTTCTTTCCTTACAAGTTAGAATATTGTGAGTTAAGAATAATGTAAACACCAGCTAAGCAAATTCAACTGGACATGTACCTGTTCAGTCCCACAAGAGCCCTCCCGGGCTGAAGCCGAGGCCTCGTCAGTCGCTGTCATAGCTTTGCTCTGTTAGAGTTAAAAATCTAGATCCTCTGCCTCCAAGGCTGTCCATCAGGCACCTTTCACCAGCTTTAAACTCACTTAAAAATGATTTGAAACAGCACTACATTTAAGAAAAAAGAAAAATCCTGGCAGATTTTTAGTTAAGGCCAACAAAAAACAAGTTGCTATGTGTGTCCCAGATATTTTTTCAAAATCTAGTTTTGTGAGTGGAGGATGGCGTCTTGGGAAAAACGCTGGCCGAGAAGACCAAAATCCTGAAAGGGCAAAGGTGGGCAGCTCTGCTTTCTAACCCCGTTTTCCTTTAAAGGGAGCTGTGGTGGTGGGGAGACAAGGGGGCAGAGGGCAGGAAGAGAAGCGGGGAGGGAATTCCCGCTCAAGCAATCCCGTGGTTTTCAGCAAGGTCAAAAGTCTGAGCGCTCTGTAGGGCCTTGGGGACCGGGACTAAGGAAAATGTGACTTGCCGAGGTCAGGATTTCTGACACGGATTCCAATTCTAGCCTTAGGGGGGTAGCATTTGATGAGAACAGAGGAAGAGGTGGCATGAATAGATGACATTTCACATGAGTAGGAGACAGGCAGCCTGGCACTTGGGCAGCTGATTCCAGGAGAGACCTTTCCAGAACAAACAGAGTCACCTCTTAATTGCCTGCATCTGGATTTCCCACTTCATGGATTTTTTTTTAAAATCCAGGATTGACATGTCTCTCTGACTTGCATTCTCCATAGCTTCTTCATTTCATGAGCTGTCTACACCCTGAGAGTCCAAAATCACTTGCAAACTATACCTAGGTAAAACCAGTGAGAAGTGTTAACCTCCAGATACGTAAACATGGAGAAACTACATGATGTTTTCTAAACATCAATACACAAAGCTTTTTGACCCTGTTTTGTCTTGGGGAGTGGAACTGCCTTTGCTGAGTGTTTTATACATGGTTATAATTTGCTTCTCTCCATTATTAGGAATAAAGGAGAATTGACTGGACACTATCCCATCCCCAAAAGCAGGTCTTTTATATCTTCTTACTCAGAGTTGCCTTTTTTCAGAGTAACCCCAAGGTTAAACCAAAAGCATAATTTCTATCAAAATAACAGCTTTTTTTTTGAAGGTCACCAAACCTGCCGTCTTTTCTTCCCTCCCTCCCTCCTTTCCTTTCCTTCCCTTTCTCTCTCTTTCTCTCTCTCTCTCTCTTTCTTTTTCTTCTTTCTCAAGTCAGAGTACAATGAGTGAAAATATGAACACTTTAAACCCATATGAGAAAGTCCCTTAGAGGCTCTTGTGAAACCCACAAGGCCTCTCCCTCTGCAAATCTCCTTCCCCAGCCTCTTAAAGGCCATCTTTGCGGAGCTCGGGTGCCCTACAACTTTTGCAAATCCTCTCCTTCCTTTCCTGTCTTCAGCCAACAGTGCACAAGTGGCTATGCGGGAGCAGCAGACCCGCGGTGCAGACGTGGACTTGGGAAGCATCCTTTGCTGGGGCTTGCTTGTTCTGTGAAGCTGCTCTTGGAGTCTCCCTTCCCTCTTCTCTAAAGTGAGCACCGTCGGCTCCCTTGTTCTGTTCTTGTGGGCATTAAATGAGATAATGCGTTGACTGTGGTCGGCATTATGCCTGGCGTGCAGCTAATCTTTGTCAAATGAAAAGTTATTTTGTAATAAGTACTTAGATCTTATTTTATAATTGAACAGACACTGTGGAGTCCTTTATCACTCAGCCATAAAAGCTATGTGAATATTTCCTTGAAATATTTGTAAACATCTGGAAACAATTTAGTCTGAGGACACTTTAGGTAACTAAAGGGAGTCATTCTCCAAATGAATATATAGTCTCAGAAGGCTCTGAGGTCAAAGAGCAAGTGACCAAATACTTCTACTCAATCCAAAAAGCTGTGGTAAGAGAAAAGGGAAAAAGAACGGAGAAAGGAAGACTGGGAAAGAGAAATGGATTTTACTTCATGCTAAGTGTCAAGAATATTTAGACTGAGAAAAATGTGTTTCTTACTCTCTGATTCAAAAGCCCAAGTGTCGAGGCTACACAACCATTTACTTGCTGTGTGACCTCCAAGTTCATTGTTACACTTCTCCAAAAGTCACTGATAGGATTCTTTTTCTATTAACCTAGAGATCTTGGGAGATAAAATAAATCCTAGAGCTCTCTGTTGACTTTGGAGCCAGAAAGCAACGTAAAAATAGGAACTTAAAGAAACATTAGCCCTCAGAGTACAACATGGGTCAGGAAAGGGCCATGTCACATAATGGTGAGACTTATTTATGTAACCGGATATTAGGGCAGAAAACTGGAGTATATGATTTTTTTCTATTTTTTAAAAAATTGTATTATTTAGCCAATCCATTTGAAAATCAATATGCTGCTTTAGATTTACTCTGAAAGATAAAGTCAAGTATTTTCAAGTATTTGCAATTTTTAAGTTTTTCTTGAAATTCATTTCATATTCATGCTTACGTTTATCCAGACTTTAGAAATTTATTTACCAGTAAAATTTTATTTTAAAAAATGGGAGCTCTTATTTATATAGCTAAGTGAGGACATATGAATGAACCTCCTACCCTCTGCTGACTGTTCATTTCATAAAGAAAAGGACCAAAATAATAAAATGACTGTATCCTCAAAAGAAAAGCAATGAAGAGCTCATTACATTATACTTAATTTTCCCAATGTTTTGGTGGAACTTGAAAACTTCGTTGTTCTGTTTAGTGGGAATCTGATTGAGGTGTTGTTTTTTTTTTTTTTTGCTTCCTATTATTGAAACTCAGTTGATCATTTTATAGTGACTCAAATTCAAGTACAAGTCCTTATTATTCTTCAGTTGTGCATTTTTTTGGATCTTAGTTCTGTGACAATAGAATCGTCATCAATATATGCTGGCACCTGATGCATGATAGGACATTTAAAACCAGATGAAGGATGATCTGAGCTAAATGCAGACATGCTACATTTTCTTCAGGAACCACTGGTTGAAGTTCTACTTAGTCCACTAGCTCAGACCTTTTCCTTATTCACTGGCTCTGTCTCAGATGCTCCGACTTCCTGAGGGCAGTGATAGGGATCTTGATTTATTTTTTCTATTAAAGCCTAATAAAAATGTATGCTTACTCTCTACAGACAAAGGAAGCTTCAAGCTCTTTTGGTTGGATTGATATTGATTCTGTGACTCTGTGGAGCCTCGCGCAGTTCTGAGGTCTTGACGGGGCACACGAAAGAGTTGTACTTATGGCGTTCCTGGCTGTCACAGGCTCAGTAGTGCCACGAGTGGGAAATTTTGACTTTACATAATGCAAATGACAAAATATTTTATTTAGTAGAAACTATTTTTTCATTTAGCAAAACGTATTTTATTGACTTGAAAAGGTTTTAAAACATGGAATCCATGGGAGAAAACCAAGGGGCTAAAAAGATGGAGAGCACTCATATTTTTTTTAAATAATTTTTTTAATAAAAATATCGATGGAAACAAGTCTGTTTTGAGGAAGATTTGTACCTTTAATCTTGCTTGTGACCATATGTTTATGTCAAGACACATGATTTATTTTTTTTAACTTTCAGTATATCCTCAAGGTCATGGTATTTATTACCCTAAAAAAAAAATCATTTTCATCTCCTAGGTATTTTTCTTGCATTTGAGCACCAGGTGGCGACATGGGGTGAGGTGTGGGGTGCATGGGGCACAGAATTGGATCATGTCACAGCTATAGAGGAAGAATGTGGAGATCTGAGAGCAAACTGATCAGATTTAATGTATGTGTGTATATGTGTGTGTGTGTGTGTGTGTGTGTGTGTGAGAGAGAGAGACAGACAAAAAAAGGGAAAAACCTTGTGAAGATTTGGTTACATTTTGACCAAGAAGTAGGAGGCCTCTGTCATCTGTATGAAATGCTGTCCTCACTGGATTCTGTACAATAGTCACTTGGAAAGTTCAAGGGCTATGAGTTAGTCCTCTAGCTCCCGCTGGCTGTTCTGATCCGTGTTTTGTTATACATCAGGTCCTTGCTCCTCTTCTTCCTCCTTTCACTCAGCATTTACTGAGTGCCTTACATGTCCTGGGCACTGAGAGAAGCCCTAGAAATTCAGTGTCAGATAAGGTGTGGTGCATGCCACTCAGGAGCTCATGGAGGGGCAGGAGCAGACATGTGCACACCAGCCACATGCTGTGGGTCTGTGGGATGGAGTGAGGACCAGGGCAGGGGGCAGAAGGTCGTGAAGGATGGAGTTGCCAGTCTACCAGGTGAAGACAGACTTCCTGGGAGACATGAACTTTGGGGCTGAAGAGAAGAGGATGAGCAGCTGTTCATCACTTAGATTGGGGAAGGGAAATTATTATAGGAGACGGTGTGCCCCCCAAGAAGTTTGAGCATGTGCAGTGTACAGGAGAAAAGGAGGTTGGGACTTAGCATTTACTCATAAGCACAATCAGGAACTACCATCAGTAGTCTAGTTTTCAAATTTAAAAGTTTGAGAAAATTCATATTTGGTAAAACTCAACTTCCCCACGGCCCCCCATACATGAGAATTTGTGTGACAAAAGTCATTGCAATACAACGTCGCTTTAAACATTTAAGGGTATAGATAGGTTCAGGATAGATTAGGTGTAGGCAACCTAGACGACAGGCCGGAGAGGTCCTAGAAAGGTGGCCACAGGAAGAGTATGAATAAAATAAAAATTAGAAGTTCTTCGGAGAGATGGACATTGCAGAAAATATAGGACCCTAGAGAGGAGGCCAGAAGTTAGCTGGACGCAGGTGCTGCCTGGGACGTTGGGATAAGGAAATGCAGGCGCCTGCGGAGGCTTGAGAGCAGGGAGCCATCAGGCTTGATCAAGGTCACTGTGCGTGAGAGCAGCACCTTGGGTTGTGGTGGCCCTGGAGAGCGCAGGGCAGGCCTCTCAAGTGGGGCATCTTTGTCCACCATCCTTCCCAGACCTGGACAATTGTTGCTCAAAATTATTTGTTGAAGGAATAAATGAAATACTAGAGATGGGGGGGTGGCAAGCAGGCAAAAATTGGATCAAAAATATCATCCAACTTAGAAGTGAAATACAAAGTAATGTGTTTTAGAGGTTGTGGATGGATTTAATCAGGTTAAATGAGGACCAGCTTGCTTTTACAGAGGTGCTACTCAGATGAATCCTGACATCACTGAGGAAAACTCCTGTCCCTCCCTCGTCCCTTCTTTATTCATGTTCCTTTGGCGTAGGGTGATATTAATTGACTTCCTCTTTTCCTTTCTTTCTTCCCTCCTTCTTCCGTGTCCTCCCTGCCTTCCTTCTTCTTCCCCAACTCTTGTGTATTGTGACAAAGATGGTTTTGAAAATAAATAAAACGAAAGAGCATAGTCCCCAGGGTTTAATGTAAAGTAGGAAATACCAGCCCTGTGCTGTGTGTCAGCAGGGTTTCAGCGGCTGTGGGGGCTGAGGGGCTTCCCATCCGGGGAGCCGGTGCTCTCCAGCTGCTTCCTCACAACTATAATATTCAAGAAATATCGGACACACAATCACAGTGTGCTTGGCACTGCCTACACACTCAGAGGGGTACACAGTTGATCGTCCTTTAAGAAACTTGAGAGCTTTGGATGGGTCTAGAATCTAGACTACACAAATGCACAGATGCAGAGAGTATCAGGTAGAAAGTGATGCTCTAAGAAAGGAACAAGTGACAGTCTGTTCCTTTGTCTTGGAGGGCCAAATGGGAATAGAATATATTCTTGTTTCCACTTCTAGAAAGGAATTTGCAGTTGTATTAAGGATTGTCTAGGTTCAAGAGGCCTTTCCTAACTACAGACACAAATTCTTATGGGTTAAAAATCCAATTTCTCATTTTCCTAAAGTTTTAATACTTTTGATTAAATCTTTAGTTTGAAGAGTTTAACTCAAAAGAAGAGCCTCAAAAATCCCAATAACTAGAATTGGTAAGCCTCATGGGAGATTCTTTCTTGATTCACTGTTGAATTATATTTTAGAAAGTAGCTAACTCTCTTGTAAAGGGTCCCTTTATGTTTTTATTAAATTGCTGAGTGTATTTGATGAGCAATTGAAGCTGTACTTTATTGAAAGCCACTAGGGTTCTCTTATTATTTGAGAAATGAGTCTGTCTTAGTGATAAAATCTTTTCTTTTTTCAAGATAGGAAATGATAAATCTATAACAAATATCGAGGATTGAAATGAGTCCAATAAAGAACCTGCATGAAAATAAGTGAAACTCTTACTCCCTCCCCCTACATACCCCTCTTACATTTTTCTGCAACTGAGACTTTGGAATTTTTATGTCATCAACAATGCTTACCTTCTGTAGAAAGCCCTTGACCCACAGGTACCTGGGGAAATTTTAGGAGCTGGTCTAATCCTATATAGAGTCCGGGTAAATTTTGACAGCCTTATTGCTTTTCATCCTTAAATGATCCTGGAACTTTTCCTAAATAGCCCAGTGTGTTAACACCAGCATCTTGATTCAGTTCCAACCCAACCTCCAATTTATTCCATTTAGGCTAGTCATTGCATTCTTCTCCGCTCCTTCTGTGACCTGCGCCTTCCAGGAGGCTGCTGTGTGTGCTGTTAATACTGTGGAGTTCTCAGGAGACGGGAGCTGTAGAAAAACCAACTACCAGGGTTTTGTTATTACTCCTAATCACAGGGCTCTGCCTCAAAGGTAGAACGACGGCGAGAAGACATGACTTAGCATTGATAAATGACTTGCAAAACACAGCGTGCTGTAGAAAGGTTTTAAACACACTGTAAAGAGTGGAGACAGCATCAAATTTGATTAGGAAGGTGAGGTCAGAGGGTGCAGGCTGGAATATGGGTGCACCTCGGGTCAGTGTGACTGGAGTCTTCTGTGATGTAATTTCCTGCACATACCAATCTCAGAAGCAGCTCTCAGGAAGCAGGCTATTAGATGGCATTGCCACCTCACTTATAAGGGGGTCCAGAAAAGAACACCATTTGACTTCCTTGTTAGACTGGGATCTCCCTTTTCCCTCTGGCCAACCCCCCACTAAATTCCTTTATTATCATTGAAAAAATGGTTTAAAAATGTGTTGTTAGATTAAATGTACTTGGCCAGCCTGTTAAAATAAAAAAATGTATAAATAAGAAACTTCAGTGTGAATAGTATTCTGGATGGTGGGAAATGGGGTCAATACAGCCATTTATTACTTACAGTTTCTTTGCAAATTGAATCAAAAAGACGAGAAGCTCAGACCTTGAGTCAAACTAAGTTCACAGGCTGAGATGGAGGATGAAGGGCAATGCATTCTCAGAGAAATCCACTCTGAGGGGGCCGGGCGAGAGGCACTGGGAAGGCAGTGAGGCCACACAGCTCAAACTCGGGTGAGTTCTGTGCTTTCAAAGTGAAATGGTCGGGAGCAACCCTTTCCTCTTATTTACACGTTTTTGATTTCTAATGCTCCTGTTTTCTGCCTGTGAGAAGACCATTTTTCACTACAGATGAAGCAAATGAGGTTTTAATTTTCTAAGGCACTTTGTAGGATGCTGCTGCCACAGAGGACCTTATTACCACACACTTGGCCTCCAAGGCACAAGTGTGTCCAAACCCCGGGTGCAAATAGACCCAAATTCCAGCACCATAAGGCTTCATTCTCTCACTGCCCTGAGGTACTGCCAGCACATGAAATGCAGGAGAAATCTCGGATCCAATTTTTTTAGATGAATATAGGGAAAAAAATTGTAACAGCAAATCTTTGAATTCAGAGTTGAAAGAGAAGCTAGAAGTAATCAAACCAAATTTATTCTGGGAGGTGAAATTCCTTCTCTGGTATTCTTGGCAGACAGAACCCATCCTTGCTAAAAGGTTTCACAGACGGGGATTGCACTATCTCACAGACCAGCTGTTTCCTTCACAGGGTGGAAATGATTGTTGCAAAAATTGTTTGAAAAGTCTCTGTGTGTGTGTGTGTGTGCGTGCATGCACACTCCCTGCATAGCTGTCTTTCTTATTCACTAGCAGTTCACAAGGGCTGAGAAGTGTGATCATATTTGTGGGGAAAATAAGAGAACCAAGACAGTCCTTCAGACCTGGGAAGGGTGCCTGCAGCATTTATTACAGTTTTCAGAAAGCACAGTTCTGCTTTTGGTTCCAAGCACAACTGTTTTATTGATTCAGGATTTCTACCATTTTACAATGAAAGCAGATTGTAAATAAAACTTTACTGATTTTCTTTTCTTTCTTTTTTTCCTTTTCCTGTAGTAACCAAATGCCTTCAGCCACTGGAGCCTAATGAGTAACAGCTGTGCTTGAAGGGTTCCTGTAGATAAAAATCAAAACTATGATAACATCTTGGATTTTTTGTTGTTAGAACAACAGTAGACTTAGGAATGAAGAGGAGGCTAACAGCCTCACTTCTAACTTGTCATTCAGCCTCCTCCTGAAACCAGCTAGCAGACTGGTGGAGTAGCAGCCTTGGGAGAACTGCTGAAACCAGGTGACCCCACTTGTCATTGCAAGAACTTGTGGTGGCGGAGTCCCTCTCTCCAGCCAGGTGGGGCGGGGTTGATGGAGGTCTTTGGAAGCCTCACATGCGAGATATCCAGTAGTATGACTGAACACAGTAACTGTCCCCCATGGCCTGTTTGAGTGAGAAGGGCGTCTTCCCGAACATCTCCTTTACAACATGGGGAAAATGAAGCGATTTGCACACATCAGTTTGCTAGCCGCAGGACTCTTTAATGGTCATTATGTCCTGCCAATGGCTTCCCCGCAGTGGCATTATGGTTGCAGCCACTCAAAATAAGGTGCTGTATAAATCTACACACCTGAGCTTTCTATTGGAGGTTGGCTTTTCCCTCCTTCTACCAATACCTTTGTGAAACGTGTGTGATGCTAGCTAGTGTCCCGTCCACGCACACTTGGTGGAAGGAGCAAGTGTTCTGGGTGGAGAAGTCACTCTTCTATGCTGCGGCTTTGTGGGATCCACAGCCACAGTTAGACAGAGGACAGTCTTTTCTTCTTTAGAATCAGGACCAAAAGCCTTTGTATTGCCAGTCTTGAGTCCTTTTCAAGGGGACATATCAACTTCTGGTGAATTATATTTCCTCTTAGTTCAAAGTCAGGTTTCCAGGCAACAGGAAATCTGTAAGAGGTCTCTGAGCATACTTTCTCACACACGTTTCTTTTAACTCTCCTGACCTCTGCTTTCTCTTTTTGCTGCTTTTCCTGGGTAAAATGTTTTTGTTTTTGTTTTCTCTGTTCTCTGGGCCCTTTGTTAGGCTCTCAGTTGAAGTCATAGCACATGCCTCAACAGCAACGTGGGATGGTTTGTCCTGGGGTATGCCAGATGTTCAGTGTGGACAAATAACATCAGAGAATGGCTCTCTTTAAATCCCAACATTCAGGCTTCACTGCTGCAGTTTCCTCCTCCCATAGTGTGGACAGGTCCATGTGCCTCCTGCTGGCACTGGTCACTCATTCTGGGGAAGACCAGGCGGGACAATGGAGGGAGCAGCACTGAGCTGTCCCCGGCCACACAGTAGTTAGGTGAGCCTGCCGCGCCATCTTCTGCTGCTTGGAGACTGGTGGGCGCGTTCTCCTAGGAACTGGGAAAGGTGTTGTCAGCCCTGCCCGGCAGGGACACTCTGTGCTGGAGGAGAGGCAACCCTGCGCCCAAGGTGCAGCAGGCAGCCAGAGAGGATGTGTGGTTGAGCTTGTCAAGCTGTTTGAAGCCATTCATGAGTAAAAATATCTCACCCGGTGACTCCAACAAATCCAGTTTTCCAGTTTAAAAAAATAAGGCAAGGAACCTATTTTTCCATTTGTGCTAGAGATTAGTATCCTTTTATTTAAATGCAAATTATTTTAAAAGCTAGGAGAACCTATAAAATCTTAAATATTCCACACCAGGGGCCTACACTAAGAGTCTTTGTCAAATAAAATGAATTCTCCCAGATCTGCTTTGAGCTACTTTCTTTGCCTCTAAGCACAACCTCTCTTAGAGGAAGGAAACAGTAAAGTTCTCACAGAAAGAGAAAACGTTTACCACTCAGTAAAACTCCCGGGCCTTGCTGTGTGAGAGCTTTAATTTAGCTCGGCTCATTCCTCCATGAGTTAATTTAGAGTGCCAATAAAAGAAGATTATTTTTGGACTGTGAATCTGCCTGGCACATTCTTTGAACTTAATAGAACTAAATAAAGCCTCCGAACTCCTGTGATTTTTGGAGAAGAAGGTCACCCACAAGCGATAGTCCTGTGCTAGTTTTTATGAACACAGCAGACCACATGTGAAAGAACATTCTCTGATCTGGAGAGATGGGGGTGGCATGCATGAATAGACCCACTTTCTAGACAGATGTCCCCTGGAGAAGACATGGAAGGTGAGCCAGTGGCTGCAGGGCACCCATCCCTGCACACATGCACCTGTCCAGAGGCCATGGGAGGAACTGGGTGGTGCAGGAGTGAGTGAGGCAGGAAGCGCAGTCACTGTGCCTTAGCTTTGGCTGGAAGGTGGAGCTGAATTCCACTGGGCAAAACACTCAGCGTCTTTGAACCTCAGTTGTTTTATTATAAAATGGGAACCATGATCTGCCTTGGAGCATTAGAATATTGTATGCATAGGAGTTTATGAATTCATAATCACCATGTAGGCATACTATTTTAGTTCCGATTGTTTTCCTTCCCAGTATTGACCTTTCCAATGTTCTTCTGATGATACATGTAAGACAAACACATCATAGAAAATTAGGGAATACAGAAAGGAAGCAAAGGAAAAAGTCCATTATTGCAATCTCTCGGAGGTGAACACTCTTTTAACATCTTGATTTATTTCCGTCCATTCTCTTTGCTGAGTATTTTTATACAGTTCAGAACATACCATATGCATATCTGCAACCTTTAATATACACACACATCTCAGTGTTCTTTCATGTCATTAAAAAGCCTTCATAGACATAACTGCCAGCATCATGGTCGTCTTCATCTGCGTGGGCGTCATCCTCCAGGTCCTCCTGTTTGATGTGCGCCAATCAGATGTAAGCAGTTTACATGCACTTTGTTCTCACGAATGTAGATGTTCGTGTTCTGGGGCAAATATAGCCAACAAAAACAAAAATACTGAAGAGAATAATATTCACCGGTAAGCCTTGATCCTCTGAGAGAAACCTGAGGACCATTTAAACTAACTTGACTGACAAGAAGGTAACCATAGCCCTGTAGTGACCCCGTGCTCCTGTGGCAGTTAGAGCTAAATGAGGATGCATACCTGTCTGTTTCTTGAGGGAAACCTCCACCATTATATAACCGCTTGAAAAAAGAGTTTTAAACATTTGAACAACTGGAAAACAAAGCATCTCTTTGTTTTTCTGTTCCCAAGGAACAAAATCATTTAAAGATGGGTTAATACCCCCGTGCCATGCAGAGGTGCCTTCCAAGCACACATAGGCACCATTCAGGGCTGGGGAGGCTGCTTCAGAATCAATCACAGTAGAGGCCTTTTGCTGATTAAAATCCACTCTTTTTCTGACCATTGAGCCTCTTGAAGCATGGAGAGGAATAACACCACATTATTTCTTCAGCTTTCAGATGTCAGTCTCATGTTTTCATTTTCATCAACGGAACACATTCAGAGCAAAGCTGGAGCAAAGTTGCTGCAGACTCCCTTTGGCCTGGGAACCCTAAGTGCCCGCTGCCGAGCTGCTGCATCTTTCTGCTGGAAGCTGTGCTGGCCCCAGCCTCCACTAGCCCAGCCTCCACTAGCCCAGCTGAGTTGAAGTGAGAGTGCTGGAGACGTGGGAACCCCCAGAAGACGGGGTGGGCGAGGAAGGGTCGAGGCAGAGGGGCCCCTGGTCACGATCCTCCCCTCAGTGAGGCCAGGCCACAGGGACTGTCATTATCCTGTGTGCGGTGTTGATGGTCTGTAATCCCATGTCAGGGTAATTGACGGTGAAGTCTGCACTTTTACAGCTAATGATAAATAGGTCTTTGAAAGGTTGTAATTTCTTGTTTAACCAATGCCAGTTGCAAATACTTTGTGCTGAGAAATAATTCCTCTCTGCCAAATAAAACACAGTGGAAGTCTGTGGTGTGCTTTTCAGCTTATTGTTAGTCACAGCTTGCCTGACAGGGCACTTTCTATGTGGGAGATAAATGCCCAGGCCCTGGCTGCCAACTTCAGGACAGAAAAGACTTTTCTTGTGGAAAAGACATTTTTGTTTCTCCAGCAAACATTAATGAAGTTTTTCTTTCTTCTTCTTTTTTCTTTTACAAAACCCCTTCAGAGGAGTAAATGTTTGGTTCCTTGAAATGAGAAGGGCCTTTGGATTTTTAAATGTTTCTCCCTTTTTTCTCTGTTCCACTCAGGAGTCTGATTTGCACACAGTCCTCCAGAAGAGCAGGGGAAAGAGACTCCCGTCGATTCCCAGATAACTCTCTGGACAGCAGCAGTAGGGCACATTCCCCAAGGACTCGCCCGCTTTAACACTGAAGGGCAACTGGTAGTAAAAGATACTTGGAGAACAAAGAGGAGAGACGCAGGGCTCCGTGGGCCCAAAGAGGATCAAAGCTGATCTACTACCTTTGAAAGGAAGCAAAGCACATAAAGACACACTGAGAAGTGCGTAGCTTTTAAGTACAAATGGATGGACTTCCAGGGCTTTCATATACACCTACATAAAATCATATATATATGATATATAATTATATATCATAGATACAAGCATATATGTATTATCATATTTAAATGTCAGGAGAGTTAGCAACTTTAAAATACCTTCTGGTCAGTTTTTTAAGTGAATTGTCATATCTGATTTATGTATTTTGGAGAATTTTTTTAATGAATCAGATTGCTTGGAGTGGGGCTCTCAGGAGCTCAGGAAGCCTGCTAGTTCTAGGTGAAGTGCTGGAGAGGGGGCATTCCCGGCCAGTCTAGGTCCTCGGGGCGGAGCTGCCTTCTGGAGCGTGCACGAACCTCTAGGATACATATTTGAACCATTTAGAAAGTCCTTCAGATCTCACCCTTATATTTCAAAATGACATGCCCTCATGTCTTGAATTCATGCTTTGTTTCCTTGGTTAGTGGATACATGTGAACTTCATAGATGGAAAGAGACAAGCGGGAGAGTTAACCACAGAGCTAGAAGGGGAGAACATGGGAGATGGGCGGAGACATTATGGAAGCAGTTTAACAGCCAGAGGGGCTCGTGTGCCCTGACCGTTAAAAGTAGCAGGATAGGACCCAGGTTAGTATGGCCATTCTGAATCTGCAGGACGCGGATGTTTGTCTGATGCCCAGCAGAATCCAGCTCCTTGTCACCACAGGATCTGTGATGGCCAGGCTGCTCCTGTGCCCATCTTTCCCACGAAAACCCTTTACCAACTTCCTGCGCTGGAGCAGGAAGTCCCACAGCTTTAGTGCCCTGTCAAAGTCCCCACCACCTGGCTCCATGTGCCCTCCGTGTGCAGTTCTTGTCCCCAAGACTCAGGTGCTCAGCAGACGCACACCAGAGCCTCATGACCATGTAGCTGACCAGCACCACATCTCACCTGTCTACTTTCTGAACTAAAATCAGGACGCCGACACCCTTCTTAGGGCTGTTGTGAGGAAGAAATGAGGTAAAGCCTACTCCCAGGAATGAGCACCACCCTCCTGTCATCCTGCTCCACCAGGCACGAATGCTCTTCTCCCGCTCCCTTTCAAATCGAGTGCCATCAGTTGCTCTGTTTGGGGCCCTTTTGTTACCTTTTACCTCATCTCTAAGGAGCAGTTGATCTCTCCTTTATGCCACAGCTTAAAGTGACCCCTCATTACTTTCCTTAACTCATGTCTGGAAGTTACTTATTATGTATCTGTTTACTAAATTGTGAGCTCTTCATGGGGCTGTGGCCTGTTGACCTTTCACACTTACCAGCCATTGTTCAACAAGCATGAGTCACCCCAAATAGAAAGAAAACAAGACAGAAAACCTAAATTGTGATTCATCATTGCAACTGAATTTAAATTTCATGGCTTAATTAAATTAATTTAATTTGCAGGCATCTGATCATTTCATCTCTACTTAGGACAAATGCTTTGCATGTCTTGTTCAAGAATTATAACCTCAGAGGCTATAACTTTTCCCTCCTAAAACTAGTAAGTGGAGGAACTGTTAGGAAGAGGATTTGTCAGCCTCCTCCCTACAGAGTTTGTGGGGCTGGGCACTGGGTATGGTGACAGGGAGCAGGTCTGTGTTTCTGCTCCCAAACATAATTTCCAAAACAGAATGACGCGGGAGAGAACCACCCAATTTGGCTTCTTAAGAGGGGATGACCAGTTCCTTAGGTTGAAGCTTTTGCCCACTTAAGAAGATCCCACGCCTTGATTGGTTTCTTTGTATTTTCCATTGTTTCGTCCGATGAGCACTCTCTGAAGAGTAAATGCTCAGTCTTGATTTTATTTTTATAGTACCTAAGACAGTAGAATATAACTCTCCCATAAATGGCAAGAGAAGAGTACTTCCAGCAACTTGGGATTCCAGAAAGCTGAGGTTGTGGCAGATGGGTGATTTATGATGCCGAGTAATGGATGGGTAGTAGATCTGTGAGATTGCCTCCCTCCCATCGGCCTCGTGCATAATCAGATTTATGCTCCCACGATTCAGAGAGGGATTTGTGACTGGTAGATCAGGGGAAGAATAGAAATATCTTGCAGGCTGGAACCGCCATTCTCAAAGACAAGCCAAATGTACAGATTATGAAAGTCATCTAATCACAACCCAGTCATATCAAGAAATTGATCCATTTATCTATTTCAATTTCTGGGCTCAAACTATACCTAATACTTAAATTCCTCTCCATTTCTTAAATATTCTCCCATTTCTTAATAGCTGTTAGGAATGAAATTTTATAACCTCTGAATTCTTTCAAGATTACTGGTTCCTTGAATGCCAAGCAGAGCAAAGCAGTTCAGAACTTGAAAGACAGGACACCAGCTGGGAGTCTCTGGCCAAACTGCTCAGCTCAGCTCAGGTTTTCTTCCCAGGACAGAGATAACAGTAACGGCCCAGGATGGTAACATGGAACAGAGTGGGCAAAATGCTCAACAGTGGTTCTTAGCAAACAGTAGGCACTCAATAATTGTATATTTTTCAGAAATATCTATTAGATATTTCCTGGGAAATCATCCTGACCCGACATCACCTTAGATCCTGGAAAGTATAAAAGAAATCATGAGCTACCATCTCTGCCTTCAGAGTTCATGTGGATAACGTCTGTCTTGGACACACAGTGATGTTTAGAAAGTCATCCTGTTTGAACCTCTCAACAATCCTTTAAGACATCTAGGACTTCTCTTTTCTTTTTCATTTCATTGTTAAGAACCTGGAGGTCAGGGAGGAGCAGTGTGCTGAAAGACGTTGAGTGGCAGTCAGGGCTGGCTCTGGACAGCAAGTGGCTAGTTGAGATTAAAATACACAGAAGACCAAGAGGACAATATGAAAATACACAACAGTGTGCTTAATTGTGTGGATCAGGCTCAGAGTTAAGAGAATAATTAATGTGCCTTGACTAGCTGGGGAAAGGAAAAAAACTTTTGATTAAAAGGTAGAAATAACGAGTTTCCTATTTTTTTAAATCAGAAATATTACTAAACATGGTTTTCCCCTGCACATTACATTAGATAAATGTGAATTTGCTTGGTTTTGCCAAAGTATATTAAATTATTAATTGTTTGGTTAAAATCATACCAAGTACTCTTTTGTTGTACCATAAAGATATTTGGAATATAAATGAAATGCCATATGTGAGATGTTTTATGACCTTTGGAAGAAAGTCACTACATAAACACAGCCTTTCTTCCTTCAGAAGTTGTGAACCCAATTCCATTTTCTCTCCTGACGGAAGTCTCTCTTTTCCAACTGTACAGAAGTGTAGTGGAGAACATAGATTTCTAGTTGTTTTTTCTGAAACTCAGAACTCTCCAGGCTATGGTTAACTTTTGGCTTGAGACCACAAAAAACACGCCCCAAATATTCATCATATCCACAGGTGAAGTTGGGTACACAAGATGTGATTGATTTATTGGCCATCGGTCACCGCGGTCACTGTGCAGGATTGTATACAGACTTGCTTTCTTAGCTCTGCTGTGTTCTTAAGAGTCTTAGGAAGCAAGACATACTTTGACAAGGAAGCGACATACATCTTCCTGTCTTCTGTCCTTAGTTCCCACATATGATGATCTTGGAGAAGCTCACTTCCTAATAGTCTTTACTGGAGCAAGTGAAATGGTAAACACATTCTCCAATAGATCCGTGCCATGGGTGTGCTATTCTATGCACCAGACTTTCTCTAATCTTAGCTACTAGACTTTCCCACTTGGTCTGAGGAGTCACTGTTTTTCTGACTTTTGCAAGAAGCTTCAGCTTGGAATCGAACTAACAGGCCTACATTCTGTTGTTACTGGATGCTTTGTGTCATTATTTTCCCAACTCTGACAAGAAACTGCTTTTCTAGAGGGACCCCTAAAACTAGTGGCTCTGGTCTAGACTTTGAAACCCTCCATCAATGGTTTCAAAGGTGCATATATGACTTGGGCTGTAGTGGGATAGACAGTTTCAATGCATTGACTCTCGGAGTTTAATGGTGGAACCGCCTTAGCGATTCATCTTCAGTGTGCACCATTGCCTTCCCTCCTTCCCTTTTCTTTCCATGTTTGCATTATGCAGTGATTTAAGATCCCATCCATGCAGTGCTGGGCTGTGCCAACCAGCACGACTTGGCAATTGACTTCTCTTGGAACCTTGCATACTGTGCTTGTTTATTTAAATTTTAAACATCTGAAATATCTATTTAAGTTTTCTTTGTATATGACTGAGTTGAGCTGGCAGTGATCTATGAGCCATTGTCTGGGAACTCCCACCAGAAACTCACATGTCAAAGTGAGTTACCAGATACAGTTAGTGCTGGACGAGGTAATGACGATAGGTCTCAACAGTTTTAGTGGGCGATGCGAGAGCCCAGACAAGTAAATCTTTCTCAGTGCAACAGGTTGGACCTTTTCACTCTGGGCAATTGGCTCTGCTTTTAGTTCTCATGTTTATAAAACTGTTGTTCCCAGTTTAACTGAGGAGTCTCTGAGCTAAGTCTTTCTCTCTCTTTCTCCCTCTGTCACACACACACACACACACACACACACACACACACACACACACCTTTTAAAGAAATTACATTTCTCAACTTTAAACATTTGATTATTTTAAAACTCTATAGCCTTACAAAATAGTTTCCATCTTTACTTTCTTCTCAAATGTTTGAATAACTGCAAAGCCTCGCCATTTCCTTTAAAATTACCTAAAAGGAAATAAGCATCCATGCAATATTGAAATAGTTCTGACATTGGCAAACATCATTGCTAATCTTATTTAAACACCAAAGACATTGAAAATTTGACTACAGAAATTATATAAATGCAATTACACAGTATCTAAGTTAATCCATTGTTAAATTCATAGATTCCAAACTTGGATATAATTCATAAATGAATACATTATTGTTTACTGTACATTTCACTGAGGGCACAGACTTATTTATTGGTCAGGTACCTAAAAAGAAATTTTTAGTTTAACATTAGAATGTTATTAAAATAATTAATACTGTGCTGTTTCTGAATAGCAATAGAAATAGAAGCCCAGATTGTCAAAGTGACATTCTTAAGATTACACATGTTCAGGTTGGAGACAGGGTAAGAAAACTCAGGTTGTCTCACTTCAATCCACTGGACAGTCCCCTCCCCTGCCCATCATATAAAGTTGTCTTTCTCATAAGCTTCTATGAAATTTTTTTTTACCAATATCAGATTTTTGAAAATATGGAAAGATTACAGAATTACTATTGTGTAAATCTGGTCTGGGGCTATTAAACTTTGACATAAAAAATTAGGTCTTTTAACTAAAGAAGTTAACTATAGGTATCACTTGATGGCCACTTAGAATTAATGGCCAGGAAAGTTCTGTTGCACGCAGCTTGGGAAACCCCAATACTGATGCTCAAAGTAGATTCTTCAGGGAAGAAAACTAGGATAATCTTTCTAGCCAAGGAAATTTCCCCTCAAACTAACAGGGATATGGTACAGGAAGAATCTCATTGATGCTATCAAGGGACAGTGGCAACTACAAGCCCCAGGACAGAAACAACAACAATAAACCAACAGAACAAAGTGAAGCCCTGCCGGGGTCTGAACAACACATCCGAATAGCGGAGAACAACCAAGAGAACACTGCAGACTTCTTTTGACTAGAGAGAAAATTTAAAATGTAGTTTGGCACACCCCCATTTTTGCCTAAATAAGTTAATTCACACACACACGCACACTGTTTAAACGACTTATGGCAAACACATTGTTTATGAAATCTGATTTTCTAAAATTCCTTCTCCCATCGACTCACCTAATCAGTATCAGTGAGTCCCTTGGGCTCATAAAATCTTCAAGTTTATTCCTAAGGTATTTTATTTTAAAAGCGCTGACTTCTGAGTAAGTTAAATAAATTGTTAAGCCCTACGTCATTTTAACCAAAATTGCAGAAGGACAGAGAAGAAATAAGAAAGCTGGCAAATCTGATCCTAGCAGCTCCAGGGGCTGAGGCAAGAGGATCACAAGTTCAAGCCCAGCCTTGATAACTTAGTGAGACCCTACTTCAAAGTAAAAAATAAAAGGGCTGGGAACGTGGCTCAGTGGTTAAGCACTCCTGGGTTCAGTCCCTGGTACCAAAAAAGAAAGAAAGAAAGAAAGCTGGCAAATGAGAGTTTCATCAGTGGTTGGAGCATGCTTCATAGTGGAATCAAACATGAGCCTGTCCTTGTCTTGGTTCAACATTTTACTATTAAAGTCCTTAAAACAATTTAAAAGTTGGAAAAATTTAAGAATAGAGGAAACCTGAAGACAGACCCAAGGACATGGGGAAGGCAGAACTCTGTGCAGTAAAGAAGGTGCCAAAGAGGGGGTGGCAGGTGGCGACTGAAGGCCGTCCTTCTTGTCCTCAGCTGTCCTCCTTTACAAATTCTCATTCTCTTTTTAATCAACAGCACCTTTTATTAGTCTCCCCTCCGTCCTGGCTTCTTCCTGTTATGAGCTGAGCAGTACAAACTCCTTTGCGAGCTCTTGGAGGATGGGGACTTGGAAGTGGTGGTCATGACGTGAATCACAGTGACACATAGATGACTCATGGGTTTCCATGCCAGGCAGCCCGAATCACCTATTAACAAGGACTTGTTTAGGGCCGTTCACAACAGGGGACATGATTCAGTGGAATAAGATTATTCCACACAGATTTTTGGATATTTTGCCCCAATTTAACTTCTTTTTTCTCATATGACCTTGGTACATCAGTTTCCTTATTAGTGAAAACAGTATCATGTCCCTGGAGAAGAAATCACTGTGTAATTAAGGTTTAGGTGTGGTTGACAGGCAGCAGTGTTCCTTATGTTGGAGAATGAATGAGCCAGGCTTTGCCCAAGCTTCTTTGCCAGTGAAAGGGAACAGAAAACACAGGACTGGAAATGACTAACTAGAAGAAAATACCACCTAAAACTAAACATATGTTTTTGGGAACACTGAAACAACTGTACCAGGCCACGCCTTTTGAGACTTCCTTTGTCTTTCCTGGGAGCAAGATGGCCAACAATGCCATGTTCTTCATTGTTCTCAGAGTCAAACATATTATTGAGTACTACTAAGAGGTACAGGGCTCTGGACTTCACACTGGGTTCGCTCGCCGTCAAAGTTTACTTTCTAAAGAAGAATTATGACTGACATAATTGTGTAGTCACTAATGCAAAGTCATGCCCATAGGAAGTACACGGAAGTCCTGGCTGACAGCTTACCCTGGGGACTCTCTATGCCTTTCAGAGACCACCAAGCCTTCGTCACTGGAAAAGATGGGGACCTCCATACTGAAACTGATCCCTGGAAAGAGCTGTCAGTTTTGGTGGCTAAGCAGGACTTGAGCAGGGTGTGTGGGATAGACATCTTCACCAAGCACAGTCTAACATTCATTTAGTAATCCTAAGAAAAGCTCCTAAAACATGTTGGGCATCAAGGCTAGATGCTGGCTGGCTCGCGAAGCTGCTATCACCTGGTGCAAAGGCAACCAACATAGATCATGAGATTGTTGTAAGCTGGTCAGGATGTTGGCGGGAGAATATGAGAAGCCTGTCGATCAGAGGCTTCCTGCCAGGAGTGGACAGGTAAGCTGAGACCTAGAGTAGGAGAAGCCGCAGTCAATAGAGTCTGTGGATAAGAGCAAGGCCCAGCAGCTGTCAGACAGACAAGCTCAAAGAAGATAAAGGAAAGGCCAGGAGAATGTTCCTGTCACCGTTAGCAGGGCCACTAGAGTGGGGTGGATGCCATGACGGCCACTCGTGCGGCTGAGAAAGGGACGCTGAACTTGAAGAGGCAGCAGCTCCCACTGCCCCTGAGCCAGCACTCGCTTTGGTCCCTCTGGCCTCCTCTGTCCCAGGGCTGGCCCTGAGGGCCCTGCATCTACGGGAAGATACTCTCTGCCACTGTGCTGCAAGTGCTTTGGCCTCTCTCCCACGTCAGCTGTAAGTTCTGTGACAGCAGCCTGCAAGTGACATTACTCTGCTCAGTGTCTCCTTGCTGCACGTAGTAGGTGCTCAGTCTGTTCAGTGATGGGGACAGTGAGAGGAGGTGAAAATCTGAACTGGTTCTGGCCGTGGTAGGTGGCACCGACTTGGGGATTAGCCTAAAGAGGTCCATCCAGGCTGTTCTTGGCATGGTCAGTGCCCACGGCCAGGTCCTCAAGGATGGGAAAGGACAGACAAGAAGCACGCAGGTGTTATCATTCCTTTCTACTTAAAGGATAAACTGACTCTTAGGAGCATGTTAGGTTTTTTCTTTCTGTAGACTATAGTTACAGGTGAACTAATTCATTTGTAAAATAAAAGTTCACCTTAATCTCAGTCTGGAGACTTATTCCTGCAGAGTGCTTAGGGCATGAAGTAGTAGGCCATCCTCGCTTTCCCAGGCATGGTGATTATTACCCAGTCCTCATCTAATTTACAACCCACTCAAAGGTTTCCTTAACAAAATAACAAAACAACAAACAAAATCACCACCACCACCAAAAGAACATAATTCAGTCATCACCTAAAACAAACAGTTATTGAAAGTTTTCTGCTGGGAGAGGTGCTGGCAGCATGCAAACTATCCCAGAGCCCCACGATGCTGGATCTGAAAGGGATCCAGTCAAGAGGCCAGCCGTGAATACCTGAATACCTCCAGTTAGGACATGGCGGTACAGACTTGGTCAGTAACTCCCCTGCTGTGGAGCCCAGGCCTCCAGCATCCCAATCTGTGGCCACCTCTGTGGTTGTTCTACCAGAACAAGCACATGCTAAGATGTACGGCTGAGTACAGAGACGTGTGTATCACTAGTTATGACAATTTGCATAATTTAAAAATATATGTGTTCCTGGTATCTTAAAGTTATTGTCATGAAACAAACGTTTACATTGCCACAGGATCCATGTGTTGAAGCCATAACCTTCAGTGTGATGCTCTCTGCAGATGAAGCTTTGAGAAACAGTGGGTTCAATGAGGCCACAGGGGTGGGGTGTTCATGATGGAATCATATGAGAGGAGAACAGGATGGATGCCTCCCACGCCCGTGCCTCGTGAGGGTACAGCAAGATGACAGCCGTGTGCGAGCCATGGAGAGGGCTCTCAGCAGGGGTCAGATAGGCCAGCACCCAGGTCCTAGGACTTCCCAGCCTTCAGAACTGCTGTCTAAGCCAGCTGGTCTATGGTATTTGGTTATCATGGTCTGAGCTAAGACAGCAACCCATTTTACAGATAAGAAAACTGAAACCTAGAGATGTTACAGAGTGGTACTTTCCTCCAAAATTTTCAAGCTATAAGCAACTATTTACACTTCGGTTTTTCTTGTTTTTAAAAGAGGATTTTAATTTTTTTTTAAACCTAAACAGAATTCTAAAATGTCAGGCTTCTCACGTTGACCACATTGGCATGTTTCTGTCTTTGTGTTCTTATGGTATCCAAGACGAGAGTAACAACTGAGGGACTAACAATCTCTCCAGACTTAGACTTATTTGCTTACGCAGTGTCACAGAATCACCCTTGGTCCCCTCTCTCTTTGTGATGAAAACTAATTCTGTTTCCTGAGATTTCTTGTCTGTGGCCTTCTTGTCCTTTTAATTGAACATAAAAATGAAGGAGAACTGCAAGTCATACCTCTAGCCTCCAGACTTCAAATGCCTCGTCATGATTTTTGTCCAAGTGGAAGAGACCTCACTGCTCATGACTCCTGTCCCACCAAGAGCCGAGCTGACCCAGGAATTGTGTACATCTCCTTTATCGCTGCTGCTCCCAGGAGTGTTTCCCAGATTTACAAGAGAGCATTACAACAATGATCCAAACTAAAAAAGGAATCACTTAAAAATGACATGTGGTAGCTGCTGCACTTGAAGGTGCCAGTTTCTACTGGCATGTCATGATCAATGTTGTGTCTTTTACAAAGTGACAACAATCCTAACTACAAAGGGGAAATGCCACCAGAAGCAAGCTTACAGCATACACCTCACCCAGAGCTCTGTAATCCTAACCAAATTCCGGGCTCTTCCGAGGAACTCACACCTGCCATGTTGCAAGTTTAGAAAGATTATGAAGTCTCGGAATTTACTCTTTTCCCCGAACTTTGCCTGCCTTGGTTTCTTTTTATCTTTTGGAATTTCCCAAAGTGCTCAGACATTTTTTAAAAAGTCATTGAATAAACATTGAGTAATATGACCCAATTTTTTGTGTTTTTAGACATGTGGCAACCAAATTAGTTAACCCAAAGCAAATGGGCTGGGAAATAATTGAATTTTCATGGCCCGTCTTTAGCCCTTGGCCTTCTTCCTTTTCCCTGTGTTTTGTAATAAAACCTAAATTCTAATGTGATTACTTGTTCAAGGTATCAATTCCTTGCCTATCTGAGTGCTAGAATCTGCTTGCTTTCTGAATATTTCTTTTCAAAAATCCGAATTTAGAAAGAAAGATTGGCTTGGTAGAAAGCCAGGACTTGACTAAGCAGAAGACAGAAGGTCCACATGGTGCTTTTGGGACAAGCATCTATGTGCGATTTCCCGTGCAGTTTTCCATCTCCCACCATGCCCCGCGCCTGCTGATGTTTAAAGCTTTTGTTCATTTTCCAGCTCCCTGGTTCTCAATTATGCTCTCCGTCATCGCCAACCATGCCATGTCAACATGTCTGAATGCCTTTCTTGCTTTCTCGCCAGTCATTTCATGATAGGATAGCTAAGTGCCAGCAGCGAGCCCAAGAATGGAGAGCAGCTATGGCTTTGACTCACTAGTCATTTCCCAGCAGAAACTGCAGCAGCTGTGGTAGCAGGAAAATCCTCGCTTAGAAATGCCTGTTCTGTGCTGGACTTTGGCTATTATGTATTCCTTGAGTCCTCCAAGGACCCTGAGAAAGAAGTAGTCTTACTTTCATTTTATTGTTGTGAAAGCCAAGACTCAGAGAAGTGAAGCGCGTACCCCAAGTCCACAGACAGCTGGGACACAGGTTACCCCATCTCTAAGCTGGTTTGCTTTCTACTCCCCTCACCACTATGTTCCCTTTCTGGTTATCATTAGTTGGCTCTGATAAAGATTCTTGGTTTCTACTTTTTTGTTTTGGCATCCTGAATTAAATTGAGAAATAAATGAGTGATTTGTCCATGGAGAAACTGGGAGTAGCTTACATGTCTGAAACTAGACTTCCATGCCTTTATCACCGAGAAGTGATAAAGGTGTCCTGTCCAATAACTCAGCTCCTACAGCAGGGACACTAATGTCTGGCTCCAGCACATCTGGTTATCAGCTTGTACTTACTGGGCACGGACAAGAGCTTCAGTTAAGTACAGACACAAACCTTGTCCTCTGCACTTTCAGTCTAACCTTGACTCACAGTCACATGGAGATGGCAGCGTGGGCATTCCCAGCACAGCCGAGGAGAAGCCAGAGTTCTGCGGCGGAAGGTGCATAGGAAAGCCTGCTCGGGGATCCCGAGGGATGAATCCTGAGGGATTGAAACAGATGAAGCAGTGAAGACTGTGTTAACTTTTTTGGCCTATAGAAGTGTATTTGTCCCAAAGAGGTGGGAGGAAATATATGAGGTGAAATCCGAAGCAGTACACGTCACATGTGGATGCCTTTTATTCACCCGTGTTTCCTGCTTCAAAAGAAAGTTGAGGGGCTGGGGTGGTGGCTCAGTGGTAGAGCACTTGCCTAGCACGTGTGAGGCACTGGGTTCGATTCTCTGCACCACATATAAATAAATTAAATAAAGATCCATTGACAACTAAAAAATATTAAGAAAGAAAGAAAGAAAGAAAGTTGAGTATAACCAGGAGCTAAACGTTGAGCTCTGTCCATAGAACCATGGTAACTGTACCAAGCTGCAGGCTCATCTTTTTGGTCAAAACCATTCAAAAGAATGTTTTTTCATACTCTTTAAAGCATTTTATTATCCAAAGAACATAAATCATCCCCTGAATTACATTTGAGGTGTTTTAATGTTATTTTCTAGTCCTTAGAGTGATGGCTGGCTAAGCCCCATCCATGCCAGGAGCACTGCAAGGGAAAAAAACTTGTCTAATTCCACATGCAAAGTTCAGGGCCTGGCAGTCTGGTGATAATGCACCCCACGGTGGACAGCAGCTGCCCAATTGTGTATTCATCCCGGCAGAGGCTTGGCACTCTGGGCACGGATGCCGAGATGCTGTGGTCGGGGACTACTGCACCTCTGCCATGGAGAAAGCATGGTGTGCTTTGAACCTGACTCTGGGCCAGATGCCACTTGTACTGCAACAGTCTTCCTGGCGAAGTGACCCATGAGCCATTTATTAGGGCACATATTAAAGGGATGCTGTCCTAATTTCAGCTGAAGCTCAGTGCAACCAAAGAAACGCAAATGAGTGCCACAGGCGAGTTTCGCTGCTTTTCATAGGCCTTGCAATAAAAGCTGAACGGTTTTTAGTGGCTTTTGCAATTATACTTCCTTTCAATTTTCCAAAGGTTACAGGGCCTGCACCACACAAATCCCATTAAAGTAAGTAGCTGTTGTGCAATATAAGTGCCTTTGAAAACATTCTTCGATGCCCGTAAAATGATCAGCGGGCTGCACTTTAGATCCGCTTGCCTGCCATGTTTTCAACCAAAAGGCGGGTGAGAAGCTTTGATGTGGTGGTTGGTTTCTGCTACTGAAGTTGGAGTTTTATCTTCTTGCATCAGACTTCTTCGCAAATTGATGTGACTCAGGCATAGGAAACACATTTTTATTCTGATTTGATTTTATTTCTGAAATATATTCTTACTGTACCTTTAAATTATGTTAGGCTGACCACTGATTTGGGATCTCCGAGATTCCTCCCACAGGACACAGCAGAAACGGTGGGGACTGCAGGAGTTAGCGGAAGCCTGCACGGGAAAGCAAGGCCTTAGTGCATAGGGCTCCCTCCTGGCATGCTGCCTGGTCCCCACAGTGTGACCAGGTGCCACTCGTGCCTTCTCCACCCTCCTCCTGGGTCACTTCAGCAGCCCCAGGAGGAGCCCAGAGTGAGCCTAGTGCTGGAGCCCTGGCTAGGGCCACTGTGCCCTTCATGCCCCATTTGAAGGTACCCGGCGACTCCACCTTGGGCTTGTGGCCTCCTTTGCTGGTTAAGTGCCTCACACATGTGCTGATCCACAGGAAACTCCATTCCCTCCAGCATCTCTTTCTTGGGTGTTCCTCTTTGTTTAAATGAGTCACTTATTCTGTAGTTGTTTTTCACATAAGGGATAAAAGTGAGGGGCTCATGCCTGCGTCTCCAGGAACAGATCACAAAGCTTCCCTTCTCTAGATCCGATAGCCACCCTGTCTGAAGAAGGAACACCCTAGGAAGCTTGTGTCCCCTGTGCAGGTGAAGTCATATGGAGACGGAGACAATACCAGCCTAGTTATTTTCTTTGCACTATTAAAAAGAATAATCAGAATTCAGAAATCACTCAACCTTTTGAGATTTTTGGATGAATCACTGAGGTTCTAGTATTCTGAGCGAACCCCACACCTCAATACCACTCTGACGTGTCCAACTTTGCCATTTGGCTTGTCAAGGGACAAGCCTTTCTGCAGGAATGCCTGAATGCATCAAGGTGACAGGACAGTCACAGAGAAATGACTTTAAAAAGTGGTGATACTAACATGTGAGTATATACATGAATATTATATATGTGTTTGTGCAAATGAATGTACACATGTATATTTTATGAATTTTATCTCTAAAGATGGGAGAAGTCAGTGTGGACTGGAGCTAGCCACACAGTCCTACAGAGGAGGTAAGATTCGAGATGTGTCTTAGGAAACAGATTTTTGGACCGTATCTTAAAATGAAGGAGTGCAATTGTGTTCATGGGGAGAAAGTAGAAGATAGGGGTACACTCCCGTGCTACATTGACCCTCACATGCTCCTGGAGGCCCTTGGGGGAAATATGCAAGAACACCTCAATTGAAATGGCTGTTCTAGCATTGCCTGTGTTATGGCTCTTGTGACAGGGATGATGGCATACACGTTGATCTTTCTTAGACATAATTACTATGGAAAGATCTGCCAGGTAGCAGCTCTGTTTCTGTTCTGGATGCTTTATTGTTTCTCTCTTACACAGCATGTGCGCTGCAATGTGTTCTTAAGAGTAGAATAGAAGCAGCTGGGTGAGACCCTAAGCAATTCAGCAAGGCCTATCTCAGAATAAAAAATCAAAAGGGCTGGGGATGTGGCTCAGTGATAGAGTCCCTGGGTTCAGTCCCTAGTAGCAGGGGATAGGGAGGGGTAAGAGTGGCAATAACTGCATATTTGCAATTAATTTAGACCAATACAATTATAAAATCTGTAAGTACTTTGGATTTGAAACATGATTTTGATAAAAACACATTCATAGTTCATGGTTATTCTTTAGCTTGGTGTATCCCAACCACTCGAGAGTACCAAAGAATGAGATGCACCTAATGTCCCCCTGGAGATCACTAGCCTTGGACGGTGTGTTTCCAAGTCAACCCTCACTGTAGCTGCTTTCACAAGAAAGGTGACCCTCCTGCCATGACAAACGTGCCCCGCCTGCTCCCTACCCCCAGCAAGAGCAGGGAACCTGACAGAGTGCCCAGCACAGGTCCTCCAGGTGCCTGCCTTCGTGATCTTGTACAGTTGCTGTTTTCCCTCGGGCTGATGCCGATGCTGTGCTGTTCTGTGTTCAGGACAGGATCCGCCTAGATCCATGAGCCAAGCTGGCGAGCAAAGGGCTGCCACTCCAGCTGTCCCTGCTGCCTGCCTGTCGTCTCTTCCTATTATACTTCCACTTAGGAGGACATTTGCCAGATCCAGACCCCAGGGACCCCTGTTCTTTGCGTGTCTTTTCTCACCTTCAACACAATCTGGACTGATGTTTTCATTTGTTAAAAACAACAAGAACGTTCGCTGGGAAGCTGCGCTGGCATTGTTTCAAGGCGTCACAGCTATTTATTCCCCGTCATGAGCTGTGATTCTCCATCTCCCTTAGTCCTGTGTCGGGGGAGTTGCTGGTTTAGGGTGGACAGTCAGTGAGTTTGAAAGGACAGTGGAAGATTTCAGAGAACTATTGGGAGCTTACGCAGCAGGTTGTGGCTCCAAGAACAAAACATGAAGTATTCTTGCTCTTGATTGTAGTTTGGCAACACAAGAAGAAACTTAGGAAGACTTAGGAAACAGCAGAAAGGATTTAGGGTTTAGGTTCTACCTGAGAAATAATTGTATTTGAGAGAAGAAAAGAAATCACAGTCTTGACTTAATAAATGATTTCCTTTATACGATTAAAAATAATAACTTAGGGTATAATTGGTCTCAGTGAGAGAAAAATACGGAAGCCAAGGATATTTTGCAGGTTCTTGTTTATTGGGAGCAGGTTTAGTACTTTCAGAGCCCTGGAAGACCCAATGAGATCTGAAGTCCAAGACATGCAGGACTGTGGACAGAAGGATCTGTGAGAAGGAAATGTAAAGACACATGCTTCCAGACATGTAGATAAGCAGGAGAATACAAACGTAAGACAACTGCTGAAAGGTGTTTGATCTTCAGTGTCTGAATTCTAGGGTTGATATCATAAACTAATTTTACTAATAGCTAAATAGTAGGATCATCAGTGACATTGGTTGGGGTATTTTAGGCCCGTATAGACTCCAGAAATTGGGATTAAATTGGCTTCATTCTCAAGATGTGTCTGATCTGATATTCTCACTGAGTGGCAAAGGTGCCATTGAGGCAGGGCTGCTGGGGGAGTTTCCTCAGTGTGAAAAACCAGAGGGGACCAACTGGGCACACCCACAGAGCACAGAGAATGGGGTCAGAGCGTCTTGCTGCAGGACTCCGGATGAGATCACACAAACTTTTGTACAAAAACAGTTTTCTAAGCACAAGAGAAGTTTCATGTTTTCCCTGAAAACACATTCAACAACCACTTACACACGTGGGTGCTTTAATTAACTGAGGAAACGCCAGGCTCCCTTTACTGGGAGCTCCAGGGCTTCCTAGTAAGGCAGCTGTGAGCAGAGGGGCCTTTGAGCAGAAGGACTTGGAGGCCTGGCTGCTCTTGGACTTGAGCTGCACTTTGAATCCAAATGCAAATCTAGAACATGCTCTAATTTGTAATAAGAATATTACAGCTAGGTAGGTGTTCTATTCTTTGGACATTAGCATTCATGCTGGTAGTTTTGTTGAGCATGTTCTATGGTTATAATCACAGGCCAAGAGACTGTAGATGTTAAGAATAAATGGCTAAGAGCTACTTTCTGTTGAATACGGAACAAGTGGCCAGCTTCTCTTTTCTTCCATCCTCACTCAAACCCTTTGCAGTCCTCTTCGGGTTGAGCCTTTCAGAGGAG
Source organism: Geosciurus inauris (assembly GCA_004024805.1). Classification (NCBI taxonomy): domain Eukaryota; kingdom Metazoa; phylum Chordata; class Mammalia; order Rodentia; family Sciuridae; genus Geosciurus; species Geosciurus inauris. The sequence goes on along the minus strand of PVHX01005655.1, from coordinate 39,514 downwards.
AGGTACTGGAAATAGAGGATCAGATCTTCAGCCAAGCCTCAGGCCTGGGCCTGGGCAGTGGGTGCTGTGGATCTCTGGGAGCTGTGCTGACCCTGCGGCTGCTTGGACTTGGCTGTTGGTTGGATGGTGGTGTTAGCACAACTGGGATTCTGCTCCATTTCACAATCCATCACTCTTATCTAAGGCTTGGTGGGGCCACAGGACAGAGGCACACTCCTCTCCGACTGTCATGTGCAGGCTGTGTGATTAGCCTTTGGGAGAACTGAGAGCAAAGCAAGGAGGCCTCCTGGCAGGGGAACACCTGGGGCTGTGATTCTCCAATGGTCCCTAAATTCCCAGAGTCCTTAGACTCAAGTTTGAGTGAAATTGTTTCAGGGATCTTGGACCTTGTTCCTCATTCTCGGGTTCTCATAGGGTGAGTCCCATGCTAATAATGTTGGCTTGGGTTGATGGTGTTGGAACCTTTTCCCAGTCGAGGCTCAAGCCCCTGAAGCTGGCCCTGGCTAAGCACCGAGCTATGAGTGAATGCTCCTAGGACTTATCTGCTGTTTCAAGAAGACTGCCCAGTGAAACAAAAATCCCTTTGGTTTGGTGTGAACAGTTTCTTCTTTGCAACTGTGCATTTGTGTTCATGTTTGTATGTTTTGGAGAAGGAACAAGGAGCTATTTTTTTCTACTTGTTTATGAAACGATATCAATGAACATAATATTGTCTAAGACATAGTACAAAACAATTCCTCCATCCGTGGTGAAGCCCAGAGAACTTGGCCAAGAGCGAGATTGTCCTTTAGCCTTCTTGACAGAACAGGCTTTAAGGAATGTGCAAGCAGAGCCTCTCCAGATGTTGGCTCAGGTCTGGTCCATGCTTAGAAGCAAAAGTTAAGCATCAGAACTGCAGGGGTTTTGGGCAATGACCTTATGAGCACCAATGCCACCATTTGCACAAGGAACGTAGGACTTTGATAAGGATGCAAGCAAACGAAGCAATGTCTAGATAACTGTAAAAAAAAAAAAAAAGAGTGCTAGCTGGAACCCAGTGAGTGCATTTGGATCCTTTCACTGTCTTCTGTTCCAGATGACCAGCTGAACTCAGAGGAGAAGAAGAAGAGAAAGCAGCGGAGGAACAGGACAACCTTCAACAGCAGCCAGCTACAGGCCCTGGAGCGTGTCTTCGAGCGGACGCACTACCCGGATGCCTTCGTGCGGGAAGACCTGGCGCGCCGCGTGAACCTCACCGAGGCCAGAGTGCAGGTAACGCCTGCCGCGGGCAGAGGGCACCGAGCACCCTGAAGCCGCACAACGGTCCAGACTGCTTGAAACCCACGTGGCAGTTTTCAGACCCAGCTGGTACCCATGAGGTTACAAGTGGGCAGGACGAGAACAGATGCCCATTTTTAACTGTTTGGTGTTTTTAAAAACCAAATGGAATGCCTTTAGGCAGGGCAGCTCAGTCTTTGCCATGGGTCCACCTCCTCCCCACTGTCACTGACCCTTCCAGGTTCACCTTAACTACACTGTCTATCCGAGCATTTGACTCTGACCCCCAGCTTTCAATTTGAGCATCAGGGTGGCCAAAGAGGTCGATTTTTCCCCACCTCTGCTCTCCTCCCCATCCTCTGGTAATATGCAAACCTTCCAGAAAGCTGGTGTCAGTACCCACGGTCGTGCCCAGCGGTAGAGGTGGGAAATGGATGATAAGGAATTAAGAGCACGTTCAAGTGGGCGACTCTCACGTCGTTCCCGTGTCCCCTGAAGTGAGCAGAGGCAAGGACATGTAGACAGGCTAAGAGAGAGGAGCAGTTCTGCATAGCATTCGTTCCCTGACACAGTGCGAGCCAGACGTCTAGAGAACCATACGGCTGTGACTGTGTGACAGCAGCCGTGGCAGTGCAGCTCCTGGAGCCCTTGTGGCCTACGGTGCTCTTGACCACTAATCTAGTCCATCTTCACTCAGACTCAATGACGTGGGCAGTATTCTTCACCTTCCAGATGGGGAAACGGGGGCTCAGAAAGGCTCCAGTATTTTGTGCCAAGTCACATAGCTAGGAGGGGCTGAAAGAGGATCTGGACGCAGATACAGAGATCCAGAGTTCTTTCTTTTTATACAACACACTTGAATCAATGAGTCCCCTGACTCCACGCTTTCTCAAGGGGTGCTTTGCTATCTCTGCTGACAGAACTTCCTGTCTCCCATATTGCCAGTGGCAAGCTGCTGTTCTGATCAGGACGGGGGATCAAATCTCTCTTGTCTTCCTGAAGAAATGGCTGTTTGTACATCCATATTCTGTCTGATGTTGAGGGATTTCTTTCTGTAAAAGATACTCCTCTAGACAGATGGGGGACTTGAGTCACCTCCAGGGTCTGGACTAGGGTAGGGCCGTGTCTGTCAAAAGGCACAGAACACTGCAGGGGATGTGGTTGAGTTGGCGGAGAAGTCCTGGAGGTCCCTGAAGTTTCAGAGAAAGCATGAGAGTTTTTCCAGTGGGGAACAGGGACCTCACAAGAAAGAACTGCTTCCTAAGAGACAGACAGAAAAAATGTCAGTGACAAAAGAGGAAAGTTTACCTGGGCATGGTGGCATACTCCCGTAATCCCAGGAAGCTGAGGCAGGAGGACTGCAAGTTCAAAGCTGCCTCAGAAACTTAGAGAGACCCTGTCTCAAAAGAAGGGGGGTGGTGGCTAGGGATATGACTCAGTAAGTGTCCCTGGGTTCAATCTCACTCCCTCAAAAGGGAATGTTTTATAGAATCCGTGGGGCCCATAAGGATAGGGGAGGAGGTGTGAATAAGGGTGTGTAGTTACTGGTGACAGACTTCTGGGCTCAGGTGAGAGTGACCACAGGGACACAGCTCAGTCCAGCTCTGCCCACCCTACCATCCCGTGACAAACTATGACGTTCCTTTTCCCACCTTCTTTCCCTAGCTGCTTATCACACGGTGCTCTTAAATCCTTGCCAGTTTCCCAAACACCCCCTTTGCCATACCTCTTCCTCCCCAGCCTCAGCCTGCAGTGGAGTCCTGAAGAGCTTTAGGCCAGTAATCCACAGCTACCTTAAAGTCCTACATTTGCTACAGTGTTCTGAATTTTAAAGAAGGAAACCTGGATAATACAATGGGGGAAATTTTTTAAGATGTGAAAGTAATATTCGGGCTGGGAGACAATCTTGTCCTGATCACATCACATCACACAAATGCATATACATAATATACATATACATATTACATATTATCTACATACATATATACATAATACATATTATTTACAGATATAGATACATATAAAATAAACAGAGGATGAAGTCAAATATAGAAAGATACGGTGGAGCTATGCTTTCTTCCTCCTTTCCGATCTGCTACTTACTAGTAACTTTGAGGGCTGTGAACATTCCCTAAGAGGAGGACAAAATTATCCCTCCGGGACCATTCTAACTCTCCAGAGTCCGGCCCTTTACCTGTCTGAGCCCACCCCTTCTGACTCCAGTCTTCTTCATATTTATGGCATTTATCATAACATGAGGTGCATTACATTGAACTGTCTGTGGTCAGCTTCTTCTATGAAACGATGGAGTCCTCTTGGGTGCAGCCCATCTTTTATTCATCTTTGTAAATTTTTTTTTTCATTTTTCTTTTCCCTCCCCTTTTTTTCCTCAAACACTTATTGGGCACCAATTATACCTTTGGACCTGCTTTGGTTTGCTGGGGTGAATAAGACACTGGCCGTTTGCTTGAGGATGTTCTGGTCTGGGGCCCAGAAGACAGAGGTGCGAATCATAGTCTTGACACTGTAAGGGGTTCCCACACTAAAGGAATGTACAGGAATTAGCCATGGATCAGAGACAGGAACCCTGCAGGCTGCTTGGGGAAAGGGAGGGAATGCACACTGATTAAGCACCCATTCTAGGCCACTCTCATCATCCTGGAAGTAGGAACATATGTCCAAAGAGCAGAGAATTAAATAACTCTCCAAGGTAAATCTTGAACATAGAATCAGCATTTCTATTCATTTCTGTTGGACCTTAAAAGTCATAATTTTCCTTCACTACAACACTTCAGATGCTAAAGTCAAATCTTGAAAAAATAATATGGGCTTTGGCAGTTGGACAAGGGGAAGCTCACTGCAGGCAGAGAGGTATCTGCTGTGAGTGCGCATGAGTAGAAAGCAGCTAGAGTGAGGGAGGCCCAGTGCTGGAGTTACAGCGCTGTGGCTTTTCTCTGGACAAAGAACTAACTCCTGAACAGGCATTGGATCTATGGCAAGAAGTTGTCATTTTATTCTGTCATGGGAAGCCAGTGGATAATATCAAGCAGGGCATGGATACAATTATATTGATATTTTAAATGATAACTCTAGTAGCAATGTGAAGAGAAGAAACACAATAGCTGGGGTCCTGGAAGCCAGGGAGAGGATGTCCAGGTTCCATCCTTGCAGATTCCCCTTCTGGCCTCCCATGTTACCTGACTCTGGGACCACAATCCCACAAAGCTTGGGGTGCCTGTTGCCCAGAGCTGTCTCTCCGCATGCTGGAAGCCCTTCCCCCATGCCTCGCCAGTGTTTCTATAATTGCACCTAAATTACTTATTTCATGGTTTTTCACACATACACATCTTCCTCTGTAGACTGTGAGCTGCTCAAGAGCAGAGAATAAGCCTTTCTCATCTCTCTTCCCAGCTTTTGGTAGAGCCTGGACCACAGCAGTACTCCATAAATTCTTCCTAATGAGTGAATGAACAAGTGCAATTCATCGCAGTCTGGAAGGGCTGAGCAGTCCTGAGATGGACATCCTTGACCTAACTCAGCCACCGGGCTGGGGATGCAGCTCCAGGGGAGAGCACCTGCATTGCATATGCAAGGCCTGGGTTCCATCTCCCACACTGCAAACAAGAAACGACAAGCAATTGCAAACACCCCCACCCACCAAAAAAAAAAACAACAACAACAACAAAACAGAAAAAAAAGAACTTCAGCCATTTATTGTTCGTGTGACTTCAACAGCTTAATCTCATTGAACCCGTTTCCTTAACTGGAAAATAGAAATAATAGAACAGTATTTGGAATTGTCATGATGACCAGAAATAATGTATGGAATGTGCCTCTCGATGTCCCCAATCCTGGTAGTGCTTAATGCACAAGTCTATTATGCTGGATAGATGCTCTCAGGGCCACCCTACAGATAAATGTGGTCCAGACAGCCTCCGATGTTTAGTATCCTCATTTCCTTCCAGAACTTCAGAGACCTCCTTGCCTGTGTTCAGTATGTCAGAAGTGCTGGAATGTTAGTAACCAATGATTGAGAAGAACCAGGGCACAAGTAACCGGCTCCCTGGCCCTTGCAGGGGGATAGCAGAACGTGTGCTGCGGTAGCCCAGAGTCCAGCGCTCCTGCAGACAGAGCCACACAGGAACTTGGTGATGCTGTCCACGGTGCTTGCTCCTCTGTGGCCTCCTCACTCCTCAAACGGAGTTCCTTGCACCTCCAAAACAAACCATTTGCTTCTTAAATCCTTGTCAGAGTGTTTGGAGAAACAGAGACTTTTCTTTAAACACCTACTAATATGAAAGCAGATGAAGTTTTCACATTTTAAAGAATTTTGGAAAAGTTCTTAGTAAAGTCATTGTATCGGTGGCAGAGGTCTAATGGGATTTTCCCTCTTTTTCTTGATTACAATCATGATAGGAATTATGCCCACATTTTCCTGTCTGACGGGTTAGTCACAGAGCCTGTCTCAGGAGTCCTGATTACTGGAGGAACTTGATGGTCCTAGGTTTTGTTGTTCTGTGTGTGGGTGCGTGTGCTGGGGATGGAACCCAGGGCTGCTGCATGCCTAGCACAGACTCCACCATGAGCTGCACCCCAGCCCCACCCAGCCATCGTCCTGACCCTCGAGAGCCCTGGGCATGGCCTGCCCGGGGAGGACTAGGGCACAGTATGAGTTCCTGGGGAGAGTTCCAGACCCATGCTGCGTCTCCTTGGGGAGGGCCTCACACAGTGTGTCTCCTGTCCTCACGCCCTTCTCTCCTCCCGACCATCTTCCAGGTGTGGTTTCAGAACCGGAGAGCCAAGTTCCGCAGGAACGAGAGAGCCATGCTGGCCAACAAAAACGCCTCCCTCCTCAAGTCCTACTCCGGGGACGTGAGCGCCGTGGAGCAGCCCATCGCACCCCGTCCTGCTCCGAGACCCACCGACTATCTCTCCTGGGGGACTGCATCCCCGTACAGGTGAATGGCTCACCCGCCCCCCCTTGCTCCACCTCCACATGCTCCTCAGCCATCGCTCACGCTCAAAGCTGCGTGAGCTGACATTTCTTACTGGGTTCCCCGCTTCAGAGACAATCAACTCGCTGGCATCCCCAACTTTCACAGGACCTTACTAGTTGCCCCAGGAGCAGGGTTTGGGGCAGAAGAGAGAGGGGCAGGCCATCAGCAAACTCCTCTTGGACTCAGGAACTCTTGCAAAGGTTTCAAAGATGGGGAAGAATCTAAAAGAAAAGACTAATATTAAGCTGTGTGCACTGTCCCTTTCCACAGCCATTCTGGAATAAAACTACCCCATTTCTAAATTTAAGATAGATTTGTTTCATTATGCTCAAGTAGAGAATTAACACGTAAGGCTCCGAACTTCACACTGAGATAGATTTCTGAATTCAAAGAAAGGAAAGAAAGGAGGGAGAGAGGAAGGGAAAAAGAGAAATAGGAAGGAAAGACGGGAGGGAGGGAAGGAGACCGTGATACAGACACAGGAAAGAAAACCAAAGCTCATTGTGATCACTTTCACGACCTCAGTTCCTTATTAGTTAGTAGGTAGAGATTTCTTAGGATCCCAAATGCTTTCCTATTCTGTCGCCAGTTCTTATCTACTTGTCTGGAGATTTCTTTGGGGGTCAGTTTGTGTGTGTGTGTGTGCATGTGTGTGTGTATGTTTTGAATAAAAAAAGAATGTATAATTTACACTAAACTTGTATATTTAAAAGGTGACATTTTTTGAAGAAGCAAATGGCAGAGTGCCATTTTGATCTCATTGAGGCTTTGAACCTCAGTTCATTGTGCTATTCAGAACACACGCTGATGGCAGAAGGCAAACTGAGACCGTGCTGAGCACCATGTGGCCCGGCCAGGGTGCCTTTGTTAGAACTAGACCTGAACGTTCTAAGAAACCAGGTCAAGGCTGCATGTTCTCTTCTGCCGATTTCAATGGAAGAAGTATTTGCAAATTCACTTACTGTGCTTTTGTTTACTTTTTATTGTCAAGGTTAATCATGTGTTTAAAGACAGGCTTTAGGTGAACAGATTATGTCCTAGCAGAAACCTGGCCCCTGAAGTGAAAAGCCACATTCATGAAATGCAAATGCTTTCCCAATTTGATAGCCTAATTCAAGCCAAAAGCCTCACCTAGATGTTCTTCCAAGCACCAAATCGGTGCTTAAGAGAAACACCATAAATGCACTTGGGAATTTATATTCCTTGTTGTAAAATTAGCCTGAATTAATCCTGGCCTTAGTACATAGTGACCTCATATATGGGAAGCCCTATTCTGGGACCTCATTCCCCTCAGCTTTGCTGATTTTGAAAGATTATATCTGTGTGTCTATTTAGAATGTAGACCCTTCTTCTGTAGGATTCACTAAAAACACATTTGAGGACTGTCGTGACAGCACGTATTCTTCAATATTTTAAGAGTGAAGGGCTGCTTTGTTTCTCTTATGAGTTCTAGTAGCCCACAGACAGACTCACTGAATGGCTTGTGGGATGGGCCCCAAGATCTTGGATGTGAATCTGGGCATAACCAGGAAGCATTACTCCTCCTTTCTGCCTACGTCCTCCTTAGGGTCTCCTCACACCAGCTGGAAACTATCCAGATGGCTGCCATGTGGTCCTTGCCAGGGAGAGGCTGAGCACAGCACCCTGCACATGGGGACGAAGTCCTCGGGAACCAGGGTCGGGCTAGACACCCGGCCATAGCAGAAGCCAAGCCTCAGTGCCCACACCACGTGCGTTCTGTAGATGGGCATCTAACTGAAGCTATTAACGTGGCAAGTCATGTGTGCCTTTTTTGGAAATATTCTATTTTAATTAAACAGATGATAAAGAAAATCTAGAGACGTTTTCAAAAGACCATACTTCTATCATCTTGATATAACAGTCTGTTCCTTTCTACAACTAGAGTTCGATGTTCTATATAGTGTAGCCTTAGTGTACATATTATTTTGTGTTCTGCTCTTTTCACTTAAGATCATATAACCTCCTATTTCTTACTCATTTCATGGTGTGCTTTTATATCATCTCTTTCTTAGATACAAGAGTTTGTAAAAATTAAAACAATATTATAGAACCTGATTGTTCATAATCTGTATGAAGAATAAATTAATCTCCAAATTTAAGTAGAAAAGTGATGGTTTAAAGCAGTAAATTAATCTGATTTTTTTTTTTTACCTAATGTTGTCTGAAGTGTGTATAGTTTGTTTAATTTCTAAAAGTGGCAAAAACCATTCTGTTACCTGGAGATTTTTCTGCTGTTTAGAATCAAATATATTATGATTTCACAGTTTAAGGCTTGCTAGGAAATATAACTATTGTTAAGAAAATATAAAAGAAAAACAAGTGATGAAAAGCCGAGAAATGGATAGACCTTTTGTGTTATGGAAAATTCACTTGCTGTTTCTTTTGGTCCTTATGTCAAGTTAGTGACATTCATTAAAAAGCTTTTGTCTTGGTTAATCCTTGGGACACTCCTGTGTGATAACTGTCCTTGCTCCAGTTCTAAAGAAGAGGACACTGAACACTTGCCCAAGTTTAAGTCCTCAGGAAACAGAACCAGCCCTTGTGGTCCCTCTTTCTGTTCCACACCTTAGCACACGTGACTATTCTCATTCCAATTGAACCTGCACCTTATTGGAAGCAGCAAAAAATGTAAGATTGGAAAGCTGTTCGAACTGTTGTTTTTGAGGCAAGGTCTGTCTCAGATGAGTGAAGCATGTCTCCGGCTCAGGTGTGTGGGTACTGCATGGGACAACCCCTGTGGCTTGTTCCTGAAGCTTGGGGACTATGAGCAGACACTTTTGTCAGAGAGCAGCTGGCTGACTTGCAGGGCTCTTCCCTGAGAGGAAAGGTGGAGGCCGAGGCACAGAGCAGTTCTTTCAAACGCTCAGAACTATGGACAGGGGAAGAGCCAATGGAACTTTTTCCTCGGTGTCATTTGCAGTCAGAGTGGTGGCTGTATAACTTATCATCCAAATTAGGGCACTTTTGAAAGTGAAAGGGAAATGGTATTGGTGATTCCCTGGAATGACAGGCATCAGCCAGGCTTGTCGGTGGCAAACTGAGACACATGGTTTACTCCAAGGCATATCACAACCTCGTTCATTCCCTTGAGCATTTTACAGGAGGTGACAGGCAGGCCATTGAGTCACCAGAGGGAGTAAAGTATCCCCAAACATGGATGCTTCTTTTCTGGCAGGTGTCGTCTTTATTTACTTGTGGTCAGCTGAAGGAAGCTTTCTGGAACACATACCCACTGCTTAGCTCAGGACAATTTTCCTTAAGCGAGTTATGGGAGTGACCCCACGCACAGGCCCTAGGACTGTGAGGACTCACTGATTATAGAGTGCTTTGCCTCTTGGGTAGCAGTGACCAACCAAGTCTTAGGCTGTTGATTGTGTTTTGAGATGAAATAGCTAAGACACTCTTCCCCAGAGACCTCAGTTCCTGTGAGAGCAGAGAGCTGGCCCGAGTCTGCAGCCCTGATCCCGTGTGCTATTTGCAGAGGGAGGGCTGGACCTGAGAACTAGGGAAGAGCTCCCTCCCTGTTCCCATCCCCTCACTTGGTGGTGGTCCTGGTGCGGCCTGACATCTGCTGAACGCCTTGGCTCATTTCTCGCTTTCACACTTTCAAACATAGATCCTCGTCCCTCCCAAGATGTTGTTTACACGAGGGGCTTCATAACGGATTCTAACGGAAGACACTGAAAAGGTAACTTGTCAGAGGGGGAGGAGGGTGGCTGCTGGGGGTAGGGCTTAAGGGGAAGCTAAGTGTGTTTGAGAAAGTGGGGATTCAAGTCCTGGAGAGGTGAGCAGTGAGGTCCTCCCCCCAGGGACTGTGGTTAGATTCAGACCTCCCAGAGAACCTGTCCACAAACCTAAGGGTCACACAAGTTGACAGCAGCACCCCTCACACGTGGCTGTGCTCAGGACTCGCCTGGGACCCCGTCCCTGCAGACTGGGGTTCACTAAGCCTATGTCAGGGCTGGGATCCTGCATCTGCAAGTTGCTGCACTCCAGCAACTCAATGGCAGTGCTGTTCACGCTTGGGACACACCTTGAACAGTGGGGCATCAGTTTGCCTCAGTAGTCAGAAGAACTATGTTCTCGTCCTGGCTCCTGTCAGGTTATTGTAAGCTTGTATCAAAACCAAGCCAGCAAGTTTCCCTATTGCATACCTCACATGGGGATTTGGAACCTATGAATAAGCAGTGAACGCTTCAAAAAAGAAATACCAAACAAAAATGTATAATAGAAACATGCAAAGCATATACATGCCAATATTAACATATACGTGTGTTAGACATTTCTAGAAGAAAAGTCAAAGCTTGCAGAAATATGGCTGAACATGTAGTAAACCCTGAAGACTGACCGGTGAAATGTGGTCCAAGCATGTCCACTTGTAAGAGCTAAGTATATATTAAAAAGCAACCTCTGAATTTCAAAAGCAGAAGTTGCAAATGATTATTAAGGTCTCATAAGAACATTTCCAGCAGGATGTAAGGACTCTCACTTCAAAAGTAAGTTTCCCTAGAAAAACCAGTATTGACTTTTCTTAGATGGAGGAAGTTGGCCTTTCCTGTTCTTCCACTGACCAAAGAAAGTACCAAAGAGGAGGCCTCTGCTCTCTAGCACCACACAGCCTGGGAAACCGAAGGCTCTGCAGCCTTTGAAAAGCTCCTATGTCTAAAACCTAGATTCCCAGGAAGACCCACAGACTTCTTAGGCTGACGCATTTGTCTTTGGGGTGAAATTTTAAACAGCTTGTCATCATTTGTTCCAAAGAGCCAGTTAGTTAGGGTTGTTCCAAAGAGCCAGTTAGTTAGGGTTGAAATGGAGTCAAGTGGCACTGTTTCCCGAGCCACTCTCCACTGTTTTGTGATGTGTAGGGTTTACGCTAAGGGTGACTGGAAAGCGGTGGGGAAATCATGCCCTGCGTGGGCTCCCAGGTACCTGGCAGTTACTGCAGTACTTTTTCCCTCACTACAGCCATTCTGAGCGGGTTCCATGGATCATGAATGATCCATCCTCAGTGAAAACCGTCCTTCAACCCTGCGGGTAGGCGGGGTTGGCATTCTGCTGCCTGGCGTGGGCCACATCTGCTAGGAATCTCCAAATAAGGAAATGGAAACATTCCAAGTCCAGTTAAACCTGTCAGCGCTGCAGAAGCCCCAGCAGCCCCTGCTCTCAGCAGGCGGGATACCGCCCTTCTGTTTCACCTCCATGTTTCCATCCCATTGTGTCAGCGAAGTCCTTTCTTGGTCACAGATACAGAGAGCTTTACTACAACTTAAGTAGAAATGGTGCTTTAGCCCAACCCTATAAACTCAGGGCCAGGAATCAGTTCGAATCTGCACCCTTCCTTAATCAGAAGGTAAGCCCAGCTGCTGGAAGCTGGCTTTTGGTTATTGTCCTATACTTAACCTACGAGGGACATCAGTTTCAATCTTACCTGTCTACCCCAGGAAGTTTGATAAGAAAGAGTGGCCATTCTACATAGTCTGAATGGCCCCATAAATTGGTTGAAAGCAGGTAATTGTCCTGACAGCTCTTTCTCTCTTGCAAGATGATATTTCAGGGTTCCCTTTCTTTTCCTTAAGCAGAGCCTTAGGAGTTTCCATGACATAGAAAACAGGTGGCCACCAGCAGTCTCTCAGACTGGTAACCATCTTGCATCCGTTCTCCCTTTAGAAAGCAAGTCCTCTCCATTGGCCAATGTCATGCTTGAAGCATGTCTAAGCTACTCCACGAACACCCACTCAGTGATTGTCTTTTCTGCCATGTAACACTCTTGTTTATCATTGGTATGTCGAAGAACCACTCACTGCCTGCCTGTAAGGCACATATAGCTCGAGTTGTAAAGCTCTACCCCAGCTGAACTACTGTAAGGAAAGAGATGCAGTTCCTCAGTATGTGCACAAGATAACCCTGCGGCCTCTATTGGTCGGATGATGTAGTCTAAACATTGGTTAAGAGGCAGGGATAAAGGTGGCCTCTCTTCTTTTATCCTACATCCTTCAGCCACGAAATACTGGAATAAGTCAGATTGGTTTCTTTGACATTTATAATTTTTCTAAAAATTTACGAGTGAAATGTTATCACTTCTGAAGCTTCTAGGGAATCAAAAACTCCATTCATTAATATAAGCTGCTTTCTTCTCCTCACATCCCACTAACGGGAGGGTTCCTATAAAGACTCACCCCTACTGCACCGTTCTTATGACAGCACCACCAAACCACTGGACCAGGGCACCGTTCTCTGCTGCAGAAGCACAGGCTGCCATTCAACAGAAAAATGCCCTGTGAACATCCTGTGCAATACATGATCCTAATTCCCAACTAACTCATTTTTGAGTAAAAAAGTGGATCAACATTGCTCTGATTTTGGATTTTATAGTCTGGCCTGCATTAGAGAGAAAAACTCAGTATTTCTAAGAACTGTGCTGCCTTGTGAGTCCCAGCCTAGACTCCCTAATACTGTAGTTAGCAGACTGCGAAGTAACTAGCAAAAATGGCAGAGTAGACAAAACTGCCGTTGCTGCGACCGCAGACATTTCTGGAAAACAGTAGAAACAACTTCAGTGAACTACCATAATCCCCCAAAAGGTCACAGTTTGCTTTGTCTGCTAAGGAAACAGAAAGGGTGAATTGCTGTTAAGCAGGACTTTGCTTGTCCAGAATCTCAAAGAACGGAAAACACATCTCCAAAATTAGGCCAAGGACAATACTCAATGGCAGTCTGCACTTCGCCATCAGAGTCTATCTTCATGTTCTCGGAGTTTCGCCCTGTGCGCTCAGAAGCTGCTCACTCTCACCCTCCATGCTTATTAAATGATGCAGACACCCCGTCACTCCAGCTCCTCCCTGTGTATTTAAAATGGCACCTTCTGTGTCCTATATGTACTCCCTCATTCTCTCAGAATCCTGGTTGGGAAAGGCTCATATGGCTGATTTTATAATAATCCATGATTTAGGTACATTTCCCAAATCCACTCATCTCTTCCTAGTTATTAGGGCTTCAGGTCCGTGGTGTACCCTAGAAATTCCTCCACAATGGGTTTTATGGATTTGCACATATTTCTGGCAGTTTCTGGAGTGGAAACATGTAATTCATCTAGGAACTAAGTGATGATATGTGTATGAATTTTGAAAATAAATGACATTTCTTGGTGCAGTGTAAAAAAACCTTTTCTTATCTTAACGGGTTACTCTGCTCATTTCTTTCCCTCCTAATGAAGCCCGACTTAACGGGAGACTCTTCTGCCTCTATCCTTTGGTGGAGAGTGGGAGATAGTTTGTCTCAACTGTGCTAACATTTGTTTATTTTTACAGTGAAAAGATATTTTCATGTATCCCAGAATATGCAGTGACCGTCCCCTTTGGCCTTGTCCTTCTGACTTCGTTCCTTCCATTAGGATAGCAAGATTGACAGCGAGGACTGCTACTTAAGAGTGAAAGCACACTGGCCAGATTCGTTCTTAAGAAATTGTCACTCATAGCAGGAGGACAGAACTCAGTGAAGTGACAAGGAATTGGTTTAATCGTACCCCATCTGCGTACATGTCACTCGTCGCTTCACTCAATAGTTTACTGAGCACCAAGTATGTGCCAGGTGTGGTGTCTGCTCCACCCGAGGATGTGTCTGATCCTTGGAGCTTACAGCTGAGGACAGTGATAGATGTTAGAGAAGTTACTCATCCAAACTGAATTAAGTGGTACAAGCACAAGTGCAGGGTGCTACAGGAAGACTGCCCTGTGGTGGGGTGGAGGTCATCACCCAGAAGCGCTGAGGAACAATGTGCAGGCCAGAATGAAGGAAGGCAGCCGGGCCTGGTGCCACATGCCTGTAATCCCAGTGGCTCCAGAGGCTGAGGCAGGAGGATCACAAGGAGGATCACTTTGAGACAGGTTCTCTCTAAGTTACTTAGGCCCTCGCTAAGTTGCTGAGGCTGTTCAAAGCCAGCCTCAGCAACTTAGCGAGGGCCTAAGTAACTTAGAGAGAACCTGTCTCAAAGTGAGAAATAGACAGGGCTGGGGATGTGGTTCAGTGGTTGAACACCCCTGGGTTCAATCCTCAGTACCAAAAAAAAAAGGAGGAGGCAGCAGGGAGGCAGGGCTCTGTAGCCCTTCTGAGGCTTCTTCCTCAGGCCATGCACACACACTCTCTCACACTTGCTCACACGTTTATACCAGCGCTGCAAGCCAAAGGTGTGCATTTCCGGAGGGATGGAGTGATCTGGAACTGCCAGTATTTCTCTATCTTAATTTTCCTGGGCTAATTGCTAGTCACCAAGTTGAAATAGGCTGTGACGAGACTGGACTGTGTGGTGTTCCAGAGAAGTATCAGCGATCCGTTCTTCTTGTAGAGCAGCTTCAGTTTTCTCTCCTTCTGGTCTTGTCACTTGATCCCAGAACCACAGGCTCCTATGTGGCTGACAAATTCCTCTGGAATGCAGGTCCCAGAAAAGCACATGTCATTCCATTTATAAGTCTGTCTCCATCCACCCCTCAGTTGAAAAGAATTTTGCTAATCTTAGAAACAACTAGAAACATTTTGATTTAGTTAAAATGAGTCTTCTTTTAGCCATTCAGATAGTTTGCATCCAATTCTACAACACTATCTCTTTTTTCCTTAAAAGAGATTCATGGATGCAATGATCAGAAACCCACCAATGACAAATTTCTGCCCAGTGATGTTCCTAGGTCCTAAGCACAGTCTCTGACCATGACAACTTCAAGTTTTTCTTGGCAATATAGACAGTGAGAAGCAGTTCTCTCTGAAGTCAGGAATGCTGAAACTGGAGCCTTTGATACTTTATTTTGGAAATTTAGACATTTCCAAAATAACTGACCCAAAAGACAGGGTGTGCTCTGCAGGAAGTTTTGAGGAGAGATTAGGAAATCGAGGCCAGTCAGTAGGCCCCTCTTGATTCACAGTGCTGGTACTATCAACCAGGGCATCAAGAATGACCTGGAACTTACATTGGGTTGTTAACTGATTCTCCAAGCACATTATTTATCGTGGTATCTATTGATTATGTAAAATGTGTTCGAATCACAGCTACTTAGAGTGAAGCAGCCAAATTTCCTTTAGTGTTTCTGTCCCACACTTGCATTTCTTCCTCAGTGCTCCTGTGGGCTAGGCAGTCTGTTTTAATTAGTCAGCTCATAAAGCACCTGCTGCTCAATTGGGGCAGCTCTCTTTTCTCACCCCAGAAATAACTCATTACTCACTGTACCAACACAGCAAGCACCCCACCCTGCCCTGGTGTCACCCTCCTCTGCTTTCCCCTGCCCTGCAAAACACAGCCACCCTCGCCAAGTGCCTTAGACTAAAGGAAAGCCCGGGCTGTAAGAGACCCTGGAGGTCATCTAGTGTGACCCCCGCCCTGCCTGGCCCTGTCCTGACAGTGCACCCGCCCGGGCGTGGACTTGCAGCTTTGTGGAACTAATGCCTGTTGTTCTCCCTGCTTTCTCCTTTGTCCCCACAGTGCCATGGCTACTTACTCTGCCACATGTGCCAACAATAGCCCTGCACAGGGCATCAACATGGCCAGCAGCATTGCCAACCTGAGACTGAAGGCCAAGGAATATAGTTTACAGAGGAACCAGGTGCCAACAGTCAACTGAGGAAAAAAATTAAACAGGCCTAAGAAGAAATCAAAAACCATAGGACACCTAGCCTGCTCTGTCATTTCTTCATCCGCTGGGAAAAATAAGTAAAAACAATCAATCAAACAAACAAACAGAACTGAAATATTGGGACCATGGCAGAGAAAAGTAGGAGAGGAGCAAAATGAAAATTAGTTAACAAACGTTCCTCCTCCCTCTGGAATTGCACCACCATTTGTTTCTGTGTGTTTATTTTATTTTTCTTTCTATTCATGCTTTGCTTAATATACTCGGAGCTTCTTCAGTTAGGTTCAGCCCACCCACTCCCATAGTCCTAAGAGGTTTTGAAAAGGTCTGCAGCAGCCCCAGAAGTCACATACACACATGCTCAGAGAGACGCCCCAGGCCTTCTCACCAACCTGTGTGAACCCCAGTGCCTTACTCTGAGCTCCTCCCAGTTCTCTCTAGGAGCTTTTGCAAAGCCAAAGTCTTTCTGAAGATCTGTGCCTCACATGATTCCCTTTCTCACTCTCTCCGTGCCTGTTGGTTATGGTAAAGTTTTCTTCCGTCAGCTGCTGGGAAACAGTTGTGTACAACTTTGGTCACTGGTCTGTCTGATCAGGGTGGCTGGCTGTGTCTGGCTCACTCTACGCTCTAAGCCCTAGGTCTAAGCTCTAAGCTATGCAACACCACCCCGCCCCTCTTAAACAATCAGTCATCTTGAGTTAAAGTTATTTGTTGTCACAGGCTGTTTGGTAGAGGAAATATTTTCACTTGAGAGGGAGAGAAATTTCTCTAGGAAAACAAAGACTGAATTGTGAAACGCATGGCCTACTTCTCTTTGGTGCCTTAAGGGTAGTCAGATGCACACTTATATATATACTGTACATATTTATATATTTTATATATATATAATATTGCAAGCTTGAGTCTGCAGTTTTTCAAACACTACAGAAAGCAAATTTCACACCCTCACCACTGTCCTCCTCTCTGCAGTGATGAGACAGTAGTTAGGGATCTTGAGTCTTTTCTTATATTCTACACAGCACTCTCACTAAGGCCACAGAGCAACTGGCAGGGCAGTTGTTTGAGAACAGTGTCATTTTTGCATTAGGGCTTTAAATGAATTACAAATTATTTGAGAGAACAAAGATGTCCTTGAATTTGGAGCTGGGGCTGTGCTGGAATGCTCATGTATTCTGATCTATCATGGGAATTATACTTAGAGGAAGAAAAGATAGTCATCTGCTTTCTCCACTCAACAGAAATATGAAAGACAGGGTACATGTTTTAAGTGGAATATTTAAAGGTTTGTCTAAATTCCAAAAACTTTAAAGGCAGTCATGGACTGTTTTTTTTTTGTTTGTTTTTTTTTCCCTTTCTGAAGTTTAGCATCTAGGGCTAGGAGCCAGGACTGATATTTCTTTGTTTCTTTCTCTTTGTTTCCAGCCTTGCTTTTATAACTTGCCAGGTGGACTTGACCAAACTGTATTGTCATGCCGTGCCTCAGTTTGCCTGTTTACAAAATGGGTTTAGCAATACTTCCCTACCTCACAGGGGTGTTGTGAGGTGGCTCTATTCCTTCGCTCCTTTATACTTTTTTGTGTTCTTTGCATGTCCAGCACTTTGTAGCCTTTGGAAGAAGAGGACTATAAAAGTGTACAATGTTCATGGAATGGTGCCATAACAGGAAGCCTTATTTTCTAGCAAGGAAATGCTTCCTTGCTGTACATACTTAAAGCTTTGTGTTTGGAAGTAAGAAACAGGTTTATATTTTCAGATGTCTCAGAAATCACACCATTTGGCCAAAGAATAATGTAAGACATGCAAGATAGACATAAGATAGATTTTAACTTATATTCTTATCCTGGCCAGCTTGAGTCTAATAAATTTAGTTACCTGTGATTAAAAATCTTTAGATTGATTTTGGCCAAAAATGCCAACTTTGTGCTATGAGTGACAGGCAAGGTATTTGGGATGTGAGATGCACTTTTAGCAGACATTTGTACTTCCCTTGGCATATCAGACTGAGCTAATGGTGATATATTTTTTTCAGTCTAACAGCCACCATCTCAAATGTGTTTCAAATGTTGATTCTGTACTTCCTTCAATAATAAGAAGAAAGCCCATCTTAGGCATTTTGCTTTCACAAACTGGTTCCCTCTCCTTCTAACCCCCTATTAAAAAAATTCTTATGGAATGGTTCATGTAGGTTGACTGGACAACTCACATTACTTGCTTCTAAGGAATCTCTCCACTCATTCTTCTGCCCCATGAATGGCTGTGGATTATCAAGTTTCAAAGGAACGGTAGATCCTTGCAGATGGAAACCCTCTTTGATTTGTGAAGTGAGTGTGATCCAAGAAATTGGTGAATTTGAGGGGCCTGGAGTTTTGGGAGAACAGCTAAAAGAGGATTTGAGTTATAGGTAAGGAACAGAAGTCATGCATGGAAAGAGGAGGCTCTTAGAAGAGGGTGTCATGTGAAACAAAATTGTTTGAAACCTTCATCCTGATGTACATTTCCAATGGTCTACAGAAAAGCCTGGCCCCATAAACCCGAATGGTGGAGGAAATCGGGATGTTCTGTCTGATGCCTTATGCAAGCCATTACTGGGAATTTGAAGTGACCAGTGCTGGACAGTCATGGCAAGGCCCACTGGTAAAGGACCAACACAGCAAGCATCCGTTATTTGAGCATTCGATCAAGAAGTAAACCGCGTAGTACTAGCACTTGATTTACTATCGATTTTTTTTTGAAAACACAAGTTTGCTGTGTGATTTGGAGAAGTAGCTTCTGGCTGTTAAGCCAGTTGTTAGAAGAGGGTCTCAGGCCAGACTTCAAGGCACTGTTAGGCCCAGACAGAAATGCGCACCCATGAGCTATTGCCCCATCCCCCTCCAAACAGGATGCTGATGTGTAAGGTAGTTGGCAGGTTAAATTAAATCAAATGAAGTAACCTAATAAAAAAGGGAATGACATAATGGTATAAAGATCTCTTAAGAAATGTAATATGTAAATTATATCTTGCTTTATGATGTAAAATATACATTGTTTGCGCTAGAATAGAAATGTTTCCTTTTCAATAAAACAGAAGAAGGATATTACAGTGTCTTTTGTTATGTACATTAGAGTCTGCCAATTCTTTTCTTTCTGATCTTCAAAAATACCTATCTGCTAAGATCTAAAATCACATTTGGAAGAGTGCAGGTAAGAAGTGTTTACAAACAGGAGAACGTTTATCAGAGTATGGAATCATTTCCTATAAAAGGGGGAAAATAACGTGTTATTCTTCAAAGACAAAGACAGTGGGGAGAGGAACGGGGTAAGTGTGGAGCAGAACTTTTATGAGAGTCCAGCGAGATTTTACCAACATCTTTAGCATCCATGCTGCTTGATACTGTGTGACAAAAAGGCTTTGTATAGAGCTTAGCCTTTTAATTCAGAACAAAGAAATAGCAAAATAAAATGCTTTGAAGCACCCATTGTGCGTAGCATAGGCTATGTGGTCATGAGGAGAACAGTAGGACTGCATGGTGAGGCACAAGTTCTCTTTTCAAAACAATTAAAATCTAATTTAAAGGCAGCTCTAGCAAGGGCAAGTCTACGCAACTGCACAAGACAAGGAATGAATAAGTGTCAAACAAATAGAGCCAACAGAAGGTTCCAGAAGATGAGGAAAGGAAACATTGTGAACTGGAGTGGGAGAAAGGTTTCATAGGGGAACTGGGGCTTGAGATTCATCATTAAGAGATTGGGCAGTGGAGAGGGGTGCTGAGGAGTGGGAAGAAGGAATCAGGGCAGGGACAGGGGCAGGAAGAGTGGGTTCAGGGAAACGTGGTGATTGGGCCTAGACGGATGGAGAGCCTATTTTAAAGCAGAATGAGAGAAAACGCTGAAGACTGATGCCGAGGCTTCATCGCCAGACGAGGGAATCTGGACCTTTCCTCAGGCCACAGGCATCCATGGAAGGTTTTTAAGTGGTGGTGGTGGGGGGGGGAAGCCATGCAAAAATTCACCATTTTAACAGGGTTGGTGATTCTTATAAAAAAATGAAAGTGAACTGGAGCAGAATGGGAACAGAAAGTGCTGTGGAGGATGGAGGCCAGCAGCAGTGGTCTGAAACCTGGTGACTGGGAGAGGGAGTCACCTAACACTGACAGAATCCGGCAGCAACAATGCAGAACTGGTCATCAGGGATGACTGGAGTTTTAGATGTGTCATCGAATCCGATAGTCCAAATATAAGTGCTCTGTAAATGAAGACATGGAAATTGGACTTGACACCAAGGTCAAAGGTGGAGATAGGAGTTTGAGACCAATTTTTAAGGCTGGGATACTTGCAGGTTTCAAAAATGAATGAGTTCTTCAAGATGAGAGAGTGCCATGTGACTCAAGTGATCAATCCCAATAAGGGGATTTGGGAAGTGGCCTCAGCCTCCAGAGCCAGGTTTGCAGAACGTCTACAGTTGGGCAGAGGGCTACAGAAGTCTATTTAAAAGGAGCTATTTGAGAAATAGAGGAGAATCAAACTTTCCCTTTAATATTCTAGAGTTAAGAAAAGAAAGGTTTTCCAAAAGGGGAAATGTTTAATACATCCAAATGCTATAGAGCAGACCAGCCAACTGGGAATGAAAGAAAGGCCATCGGATTGGTGACTTTCAAGAGACCAGTTCATTCTGATATTAGGGGGAGAATGTTGATTTAGCAAACTATGGTAAGAAAACATGCTTTGAAAAAATGAAAGCCGCAGCTGCTGACCACTTGCATGACCCTGAGAGAATAAGGATTCTTCCAGTTGCAGGTAGCAGAAACTTACCCATCTAGATAAAAATCACGAAGAAGGTTTATGGGAAGGGCAGCTCACAGCCCAGAAGGTCTGCTGGAGTCAGAGGGGACCAGGGATCCCAGACACTGGCACAGAACCCACACTTGGTCCTGGTCTGGTTTTCTGCTCTACCAGATGCTGGCCCAAGCAGCAGACCCTGCATCTCACAGTTCTGGAGGCTGGAGGTCCAGATGGTGAAGCTTTTCTTCCTGGGATGGCTATGCACTTATTGTAGCCCCATGTGATGGAGAAAGTGAACCCTAGTCTCATTTTCTTCTGATAAGGACACTAATCCCATCAGGGGGATCCACTCTCAGGGCCCCATCTAAACCTAGTGACTTTCCAAAGACCCCACCTCCTAATACAACCCCACCGGGAGTAGGGTTTCAACATACAACTTTTGTGGGGTCACAAACATGCAGTCATATCCTTAGGCCAGGTAAAGCCTGTACCCTGCCCTGAGTTCCTCCTGCAGTCCTCTGACCGCCCTCCCCTGGGTGGATCATGCAGGTGCCCACAGGAAGCCTGTGCTCCCACTTCTAGACCATGCTCCAGGCACTTGAGATTTGGAATTCCCTGACCAAATCTCACTTCCTAAAAGTGACCAAAAGTCCCACACAGGGACTCCTGATTCATATAATTGAAGGGTGGCCAAGGGGTCACTGTTTGTGGGGACAGGGGGTGCAGATAGACCTGAGACATCCATGCTACTGTTGCCGGACATGTAAGCACATGTCCACATGCTGTGGGTGGGGCAGCAGTGAGAGGTGGGCAGACCATAGGATGGGGGCTAGGATCTGACCTTCCCCACACGGCCACGTTCTGGAATGGAATGACCAGCAGTCTGAGAATTCGAACAGGGAACCTGGCTTTTCAGGTTTTAATGAAGGCGTATTTGTTAAAGTAGGACATGATCTGTTTAACAGTTTGTTAGCTTGATTTATAACATTAGCATGGAAATCAGAACACAGACCTTCAATTTGTTCTTCGGCCCTGAGCACTGGACCTGAGCACTGGACAAGGTCTCAACACTCTATGATTCTCTCTTTCTCATCTGTTTTCTTGTCTCTTATTACCATTGTTTCCAGCTGATTAGTCTTGGAGCAGACAGAAAACGTGGCTAGTGGCAACATTAGACTCACATTCTGAGGAGCGACAGAGGGTCTTCTGTGCTGGTTCTAAGCAGAACAGTCCAACACAAAGATTCTGATCAGCCATGCTTGGGTTTTGTGGCTTTTTGGAAACAGCACTGTGGTCAGGGAGGTGGGCGTCCCTGATTGGCCAGAACACTTCAGGTGAGGCACTCTGGCTGGCAGGTCCCCTGGTACCATGTGACAGAATTCGAGCATCAGGAGCATCCTCCTGGGAGAAGGGGAAGTGCATAGCCATCGGGGAGGGGAGGGCGGACTGGCAAGCACACGGCAGACCCAGCGCAGTGTGTCTTGGTTCCCAGGACACCCACCTTTGTCCCCCTGACAGTGCCTTAGCTGAGCGTGGTGCCAACAGCTCCCTGAAGCACTCATCCCAGCTCCCTGAAGCACTTTGGGGCACATGCATTTTCCAGTCATATTTGCCATGGTTTCTCAACAATCCTGCAACCTACAGACAAAGTACTATTTGAACCATCCCCGATGAGTGTGAAGAAGAGGGGTAATCACAGTGAAACACCCTTCAGGGGACAGCAAAAGGGAACTTCTATCTCATGTTCACTTTTCATGGCATATGACACCAGGAACTTGCAGGGTTCACACCCTTGACAATACAGTTCCTTGGCCAGTCGGTCCACCTGCCCCCAACTTCTGCCCCCTCCACCTTTCCCAGCCACAGCCAGGCCCTGAGGAAGCCTCTCCTGAGACTTATACTGCCCTAGCCTCTGGTGGCTGAGTGACACATGCCACCTTTCCAAGACCTGGCTCGACTGTGTTGATTCAGTACCCAGAGATTCCACAACTAGTAACCAAGGCCAGAAATCTTGCTAAGGCATAATTCTTGAATCTGAATCCATCACACTCCACTTTTTTTCTTTTTTGACAGTCCTCTGAGATCTGCTCATCTACCTAGGACCTCCACCTAAGGACTTCACCTCAGCCTTCCGCTTTGGACAGAAGGACATAAGTTTTGGCACAGCCATTCTGCCCCTGTCCTTGGAGCACCCAACAGACTGTGACTTTCGGTGGGCAGTGGGCATGGACGTGGTTTGTCATAACAGCCCTGTGGGGAGCCAGGACAGCAGCAGAGGCTTGGTAAAGGGCCCAGAAAGGCAGCTTCCATTGTATTCTCTGGTTGGTCCCTAAAGGTCAAGACTTCCCGCCATGTTCCAAACCTCATGCCTTGGCTTGAAAGGGGGAAATGCATTTACAATTTGGCAGATTCTGACCCTTGTTCTGACCGCGGGCTGGGGTCCTTCACGTTCTCCAGATAACCACAGGCCATCCAATTCTCAGCTGGAAGGTGTATAACTGGTAACACTCTACATTTCAGTTCAGGTACATTTCAGCTGTAAGTGTAAGAAACCCCAAACGAATTAGACTACGATGGTTTAACTAGGATTTATTGGATGGTCCACAGAATGAAAGGAAGAGCCATAGCAATCAGGTTAACTGAGGACCTCAGGTACTGGGTCTGACGTGTGACGTCACCAGAATTCTGTCCCCTACCCCTGCGGTCAAGTTTCCTCCATGCTGCATGGAGAGTGTCCTGGAACTTGCAGACTGACATTCATTCAGCTTTGGAAGAAGTTTAGAAACAAGGTACTATTACAAAAAGCTAAGGACAGGTTCTGTTGTCCTAGTGTGGTTTATGCACACCCATTATCCAATCACTGTTCCGGGCAGGTGGATGTGTACTGAGTAGCCGAACGGGGCTCCTGTCTCTATCAGATGTGGCTTAGCCCCAGTGCAATGCCACCTACGTCCATCTGCAGACCAGTCTCCACGGCAGTGCTCTGTCCATGTGATATTTTCACCAGCCTGGAAGACAGAACCTCAAATAAATGCTCCCCACTCTCCTCTGTGGACATAAAGTTATTGACTTTCAGTCCCCTTAGCAACCAAGGCCCCTGTGGATTCTCTCAGGCCCTCAAGTTTGCTGTTCGATGATCATTTTCCAGATAAACTTTCTGCTTGCTAACCACTCCCACCAATTCTGCTAAAATAAGATCCTATTGTCTTTCGCTTGGAGCACCCTCCTCAAAACCACGTGGGCAGAGTAGTGAGGATCCACTGTTATCAGAAGGAGGAGGAGGGAATGAAGTGCAGGCAGAGAAAAAGGACACGGACCCACCAGAGGAAGGAAGAAAAGAGAGAGCACTTTTCATGGTCAACCGTTTTCCAACTCAGCTGGTGTTCACTCTTTCTTCTTTCTATACCAACTCCTTTACTCTTCCTTATGCAAGAGGGAACGGACATTTCAAGAAGGTCCATTTGCTCTTCTTTCTGAGCATACAGATAGCTTCCATTTTCCAGCATCCTTTGCAGTGAGCCGGGGCCTGGAGGCTAATGCCTAGCTCGAGGAATGCGAGCAGAGGTGGTCTTTGACCATTCCTGTCCTGGCCCAGACCTCCCATTTGCACCTCCCTTGCTGTTTGTTCCATCTGGCTGACTGAGATAACAACCTCTGATCAACTCTGGGAGACACATATTAAAGATGGTAAAGCAGCAGTTAGCTTGGGACCCAGAAAAGTGACTGAATGAGAGAAGCTGCTGCCCTAATTGGCTTAGAACCATCCCGGAGTGTTGGATGACAGAAAAATAAGGTTTGATTCTGTTGAACTCTTACATGACAAGGTCTATTTGTTACTATAGATTTGCCCAAACTAATACACCCTTTTCCCCTTTCTTATTTCTTTCCCTTCTCCCTCCCTTCCTTCCTTCCTACCTTCCTTTCCTTTTTCCTACCAGTATTTCAAGGTCCCTGCTGTAACTCAGATTTACTCTCTCACATTGGGCATTTGAATATAAAATATATAATTATGTGGCATCTTGTGCCCTTTGGATTATAACATAAAAAAAGTTGAATGTTATAGTAAATAAATACACTAGATATCACTTTCAAGAAATTAACACCTGACTTTCTGGAGTTCCTGGAAAAAATATCTCAAAATGTTATTCTAGGTATTAAAAAGCAGCATTCTTAAGAGGAAAATGGCCAGGTCATTCGCAAATTGAGGGCATCTGAAAACTATTTCTTAGAGTCACATATTTATTTGCTTAGTGTCACTCAGTTTAGCAGAGGTAAAATAAGGCCAGCAATCCTGGGCGGCTAGAAAAACTCACACATGTGCACAGGAAGACATGAGCAGAAACGCTCATTGCAGCATGGCTTGCAGTAACACAAAGCTGGAAATAAACAGAATGTCCACCAGTGGGACGACAAACAGAATGTGATATGTTCACACAGTGGAATATTATGCAGAAAAAATGAATGAACGACCACAGCCACACACATCCCCTTGGTTACCTCTCACACACGTTACTTCAGAGGAGGGCACACTGCAGAGAGGTGTGGCATCAGATACAAAGTTAAATCTTGCATTGTTTGTGAACACAGAAATGTGTGGTACAGATACAAAGAATGCAGAGAGATGAGAAATAATGTCAGAAAATTCTGAATTGTTCCAGAAACAAGTTTGGTAAATGCAATTTCTGAGCCAGAAGCCAGTGCATGGGGCTGAGACAGGAATTCTATGTGCTTCAAGTAGGTCTGAAATATTTTATTTCTAAAAAAATATGAAGAGCAAATATGATCAAATATTAAAATTCAATAAAAGCTGTGTGGTGAGTATACCATGTTCATTATGTTAATTTATGTAATTTTCTGTGCTTGATATATTTCAAATTTACATGTAGAAAAAGCAGCAGGCACGTAGATGTTACAGCTTCAGTGGGGGAGAGGTAGGGGTGCAGTCGGAGTAGATGTGATTGTGTAATGCACAGCTTTCTCTAGCCAGCTGGAGAGGAGAGGTATCATTACACGCTTTTAAGAAGCCAAAAAAAAAAAAAAAATGCTGCATCTAACTTGACTCACCCAATCAAGGTTTTCAGCACAGAGAGTTGTCGTCTTTCAAAGATTTCTACCGAAAATATCTCCTTCAGTTTATTTCTGGGTGTAAATTCCCACCATCAGAGACATATTCCTACCTTCATTATGGGTCTCCAAGGGTCTCCCAATAACCTCTGCTGTGCAAGAAGGTCAGGTTCAGCCTCTGTGTGGAGGTGACGTTAGCAGTTTCCATGGCTGCACAGCCTTAAAAGAGTAGGGCACAGATTTGATGCGCGGGTTGGGTGCAGAAGAGAAATACAGGCCAGGGCCTGGGAGATCCACTGAGAAGAGCAGACACAAACGGGAACCCAAGAGGGGAATTGTGTGACGTAAGGGGACCTTGGTTCCAGTCCCCACATAGCTACTTTCTTTTAGTGTAATGTTGGGCAAGTTGTTTATCCTGTGAGTGTGTTGTCTTCTTTTGTAAAATAATAACTCCGTCATAGGTGGGTGGGAGGGGCAAGTGAGGCAGCACACCAGACATGAGCACGGGCCCATGTTCTGCTCTGGGCTCCTCTCTCCTTCCCCTCCGCCAAGGTGCTTCTCAGATGTAGTGGTGAGTCTGGGCTGGAGGTCAGGAGCCCCAGCTCCGTGTGGCATCATGGTGGAAGAAGTTCAAAGACAGGGAAGTGTGGCAGGGCGAGTCTGGACGGCTCTTCCCGGGAGCCCACAGGAGGTGTTTTCCCTGTGGCTCAGCTGCTCAGCATTCAGGGCTTGAGTTTTTCTTTTTCCTTCAATGCAAAAATGGTACTCACAAGTTTAGAAGCCCCATTTCCCCAGTGAAATGGAAATTCTACCCAACAGTGACCAGGGGACCTCTCAAGAATCCCTTTTCCTCTTTGGTAACAACATAGCCCAGCCCCAGGCAGTGAAGCACAGAGTTAGTGAAGCCAAGTGGAGGCCCAGGAAACATTTTGTTTCCGTTCCTTCTCCTGCTGTTTCTAGTCTGGGCAATGCCCTTCCTGTCAGATGCAGAGGTGGGCACTGTTTTGGTGTACTCACGTGTGGGACAATTAGGGATGTTCAGAGGTGAGATGATGAGGTTTCAGGTTGACCTAATCAGTTGACTGATCCACTGACATGGATTAACAGGGTGGTAGCTAGAGGCTGGAGGGTAGGTCACTGGGGGTGTGCGTTTGGAGTTTCTATTTTGTCACTGGTGAGGGGAGCATTCTCTGTGCTTCCTGATTGCCATGTCCTGAGCAGCTTCCCTGTACCATACCCTTCCACTATGATGTTCTGCCTCACCTTGGGCCCAAAGCTATGGATTCAGCTGACCGCAAACTGACCTCTGAACTCATGAGCCAAAATAACCTTTTCCTCCCCCAAGCTCTTCTAGTCAGGTCTTTTGGCCTCCGTGAGGCAAAGATGGTGAAAACAGGCACATCCCTCATTCCTGAGAGTCGGAAGCTGGTCAGCTGTGGAGAACTTTCCCTGTTGGGGGAGCCCCCTACTTCTCCTCACCTACTCAACCCCTTGGCTTCAGGTAAGTTTGCAAAGGGTCTACTTAAAAGGGCCCCTTCTTCTTCTCAGTGAGGAAAAAAATCCAGTCAACACATAGGACTAGGAGTGAGTTCTCTGAGAAATCAGAGAACCAGTGAAATCTCTGAACCTCAGAAAATCCATATCTGGCTGGTTCTCAAAAGCCCCTGCTGTCTGCACCACTAGCTCAGCTGCTGTCTTCTCAGACAAATAAGGCACCTCCTTCCCTGTCTCACCCAGCACAAAACAAATTGCTGATGGTCAGATGGAATTTTTTAAAACTCTGCAAAAGGGCAGTTGTCAGGAGATGCATAAAATACAAAGATAGAATTTTGAAGATTAAAAATATGGGAAAAATGCATATCAGTGGAATACTAGACAAAATAAACCTGGTTTATCTGTAACCAAACAGAGGGCTCATCCCCTGATGCACAAAGCCAATAAGCATGACCAGGAGATGCGAAAGTGAAGAAAGGTTCATTACTCGCAGCAAAGGAGGAGAACATTGTGGGTAACTCATATCAGGGTCTTCCCAAGAGGCCCCCAGTGATGAAACTCAGGCATACTGGAAAGACTCATCACACGTAGAGCATGCACAGCAGGCTTTTGAAAATCAGGAAATTCATTATGGCAGGACTTCTGGGTCCTTCTACTTGATGGCTTTATTCTCAGATTGGTAGCTAGAAACTTGAAAATGCTCAAGAGGATTTTTGAGCAAGTTCCTCATTTCTCTATAGAAAGAAATAGGAATACGGGTGAGATGATGATGAAGTAAACCTGGCTAGAAGTTCCGGCAGGCTCAACACCAGCCACATCCAAACATTATGCTTCTTCATTAGCATGTTTCAGGACTTTCTTGTAGGTTCACTCTTGCTCAATATTTTGCTCAATTACTTGTATAAACTTAAAAAATGTCATACTTATCAAAATGGTAAGTATGACATTATCAAAATGCTAAATGACCAAACCTTAAAAAAAATGGCTAGTGCATTCAAATCATAGGATTCAATTTGAGATGGTCCTCATTTAAAATACATATTAGACAATGGGTTAGTGGCACCCTAATCCCCACAGAAACTAAACCTACCTGAATAAACATCCTCAAATACTCTAAAGGATTAAAGCGCACAGCACATGCACTAACACCGCTAAAATTGAAGAGACTGAAAATACCAAGCCCTGGTGAGAATGTTGGGCAGCTAGAAATCTCATCTACCACTGGTGGGATCGAAAAATTATGCAGCCACTTGGAAAGTGGTTGGTCAGCTTCTTATCTAGCTGAAAATATGGTTTCGATAGGACTAAAAAATTTCATCCCTAAGTATCCATTCAAGAGAAATTGAAACACTTGCCTATATAAAGTGTTATATGTGACTGTTTACGGCCATTTTATTCCTAATAGCCCTAAATGGAGACAACCTCAATGCCCATGGCAGCTGAACATGCCTGCAATGGATACCACTTGGCAACCTCAACATGCCGGAGTCTCAGAATGCTGTGTTGAGCACAGGAAGGTAGAGACAGAAACGTGCACATTTGATTCCATTCTATGAGCCTCTAGGAAAGGCAAATCTAATCTGTAGAAATAAAAAGAAGCTCAGAGGGTTGCCAGAGCCTGGGGCTGAAGGGAGGAACTACAAAGATCACAGGAATCTTTTGAAGGTGTTGGAATTGTTCTCGTCCCTCACTGGTGACTGGATACATTCGCCAAAGTTTGTCAGGCTGTACTCACAATGCTTGCCTAGGTCATCATCCAGTCACCCCTGGAAGACTCCATGGATGCCCAAGTCCCTTATATAGTGTCATAGCATTTGCAAAGAAGCTGTGTGTGTTCTTCTGCACACTTGAAATCATATCTAGATTACTTATAATACAGAATACAACATCGGTATTCCATAAATATATGTCAGACTATATTGTTTAGAGTATAATGACAAGAAAAAAAATCTGCACATCATCACAATTTTTAAAAAATATCTGCCTCCCAATGTTAGCTAAACCTGTGGATGTGAAGAGCCACTGAATATGAATGATGCCTCAATAAAGTTGATTAAATGAGCATGATTTTAGGACCCTCAGAAAAGGAGATGGACCAATAATGTATGTGAGATAGAAACCCAGGCTCCAGGAGAGCCCTGAGATGAGGGGTTTGAGCTGGGGACTGAGACCAAGTGGTCGGACGACAGCGTGGGCTACGAAGCACTGAGCACGCTCTTGCTGTGAGTCGACTGATTCAGTTCACTGCACATCCTACCACAGCAACAATTTCACTGTGGCTCCAAAGATTATGATATGTTCAGAGTTGCCCTCAAGGCCTAAAAGATATTAATAGGGCCTGAAAATAAAGCAATAGAACTATGATTATGAAGCTGACTCATATTTATATGTTCATTTTGACATTTAAGTACATTTTCTTATTGGAAGACAATAATGTTGATACCAAATAGAAACTGAATATGAATTTTCCAGCAGGAGAGAATATGCTTACATTTGCCAAGGAGAGTCTCACTCTGCATCACAGAAGGATAATTGTGAGGAAACTAGTCTTTAAAAAGGTAAAATAAAAAAGAGATAAGCTCATACTATGGGATAGGAAATCTAGAAAATAATTTAGATAAAATCACAGACATCTCACTTGGTTCTGCTAACATTTTCTCTGCTAAGAGACACACATCTAGTTGGTTTCAGGGACAAGCCTATAAAGGAGAATTCTATATCGGACTCTGCAGATGAAGGCACACCAATTTGAGTGATGGAAAAGTAACTACGTTTCATTCTAAATTTAAATCACATATCTGTGTGGGGGATAATTTTCAACACCTCTTTTACACTATTATATTTTTTCAAAGCCTGATTGGCCGGGTACCAGCACCAGCAGGTGGCAGCTCCTTGTTAACTGACACAGAGCTATTCTTTGGATATAGTGTAGGCCTTGCAACTCTTGAATTTCTTTGAGTTTCTAAACCTTCTTGTAGAAAAATCAAACTCAAAAAGTAAAGAAGAAAAAAAAAAACACCCAACAGATTCTGCTTGCTGGGCAGACCCATCACATAAAAAAAAGAAAAAAAGAAAAAGAAAAAAATCAGAGCAAAACCTTTAGTGAGGATACATTTTCCTAATTATGCCTGAGAGCCAGACCCGTAGCTTTGAGAGTGGCTTCATGTGTGCTTCTCGGCTTGAACTCTTAGAAATTGTCAAATTGCTAAACCAAGCACATCCTAATTTTGCCAAGGAAAATAATCTATTTTCCTATTTCCTGTGCTCCATCAGGATGCAAAATATAAAATAAGCCAAAACTCCTCCACAGTGGGCTTGCAATCTCCAGGAGACCACTATTTTTGAGGCAGAAAGGCAAATATTTTTTTCCAGAACCAATTTTCTTGCTGACCACATGGAGCATTGAGAAATCAGTGAGTGCTTTCTTGGGAAAAATTGAATTGATGGAGGAATTTGGCTTGAGAAAACAGGAAGTGGGTTTCTGTTGCTGTCCACAGCTGGGGGAGATGGGACTTGCAGGCCACATTGTTGAAGGTGTGTGGATAATCCCTAAAGACCATGTCTACTTTTGATCCTTATCTAAACCAAAGCAAGGTTTATCCGTTACTCCCCATTTATAGACAAAGCTGGGCTAAGACCAATGGACTTTTCTGCATTTTCTCTCTTTTCAAGGAAGAGGAGATCAAGTTGGGAAAGACCAAGTCAACGCTTTCAAGAAGTCTTTAGCACAAACATATTTCATCCATTAGGGTAATGTTTTCCTCAGGCTTGTCCAGAAATAAGTCCCACCCTTCTCCCCGTAAGATCCCAAAGACACAGCTGATTTGTTTTCAGTTGGGGCAATGAAATGTTTAAATGGAAAACACATGTCCTGTTGGTGTGGGGAGGGCATGCTAGGGCACTTCTTGCTCAGGAGGCCCCCGCTCAGCTGCTGTCTCGGGGCCACAGAAAGACCAGACGAGCAGCTGGCAATTAGCTACTAAATGATAGTTCCTCCAGGGAAGATGGATTTGGAGCACTAGTCTTGGGTGAATTTAGGAAGAACCATCATGTAAAACACTCATTACCTAATATGAGCTTTAAAGGGTTCTTTATTTCAAAAAAGAGGAAGGGCTGTTAAAAACTTAATTGTTATTCTTCTCTTTCTCAGAATACAGATCCTCTGACCTAACTGCTCCCCCACCAACAGGACAGTCTTGGTCCCAGATTGCTGTGTGGCCTAGGTCCCAGGTGAGTTTTTCTTCTCGGTATTTCTTTTGCACTTATGTGCTTTTCTAATCCTGAATCTCAAGCCAAATCAGCTGAAATTGGGAAAGTGTGAAAAAGTATTATTTTCAGTGTAAATTAAAGTTGATAAGGAGAAGTCACTGAGTCTAAGTCTCAGGACAGGACGACAGGATCACAGTCGAATCAGCCAGTCTTGCTCACAGCAGGTACCTTGGTACTGCCCTGTGTGCAGCTAATGGTGAGTCGTTCTTGTAAATAAAGTGAAAATAGTAAGTTTGATTACATGAGATATTTGGTACATGTTCTCAGAGTAGTGTTTCAAGAAATAATGGGAGTCGGAAGCAAAACAGATCCTTAAATTGGTGATATCAACATGTGATCCCCGGGTCTGCTGTTCATCCTCTCAATGATCTAAATGTCACAGTATTGAAATTCTGCGCTACAGTATTATCTTAAAATACTACCCTGTGTGCTTCCTGGTGCCCTCCAGTGTTTGAATATTAACTATATAGCATGGTTCTTTTTAGTAACCCAACAATATGCATTATTTGCTAATAGTGAATATTATTAGTAAATGTAATTTATTAAGCAAATATGTTTAGATATCCATAGTAATGAATAAGGAATACAAATAATGTTGGAAGTACTTCAAGAATCATTGAAGACTTGTGGAATTCTTGAGACTGCCCAGCAATTCTGATTTCTTGTTCCCTAAATTCCTAAGATTAACACCTTTTGGAATTTGGAGCACTAGTCTTAGGTGAATTTAGGAAGAACCATCATTCTGGAAGGGAATACTAGGGCCCTGGTGTTAAGTACCACCACAAAGAATGGCGAGGATGTTTTCAACCTGGAAATGGGAAGAGCTAGAAATAAGCCTCCCTTCAGGGAACTTGGGCAAGCCACTTGTCCTCCTGGGACTCCTCTCTAGTGTGGAAATACCAACACTTCCTATATCATTGATGAACTCAAATAAGGTTAGGAATTATACTTTATACCATTTAGTGACCTCTAGATAAAAAAGGGGTAAAATCAAAAGCAATTATCTCAAGAGATCTGTATGAATTTTGTGTGTCCATGTGTAATTCTGAGAAGGAAAACAATCGGGGTCAGTAGTAAATATTTATTTAACAAACTTCTTTTTTAGCTATCTGCAATAATGAACAAAGAGTGTAGAGTGTTGGAAGTACTTTGAGGCTGATGTTGGTAGAACTGGATGTTGGTAGAAGCAGCTCTGGGGTTAGTTCCCAGCATTCTGCCCACTATGAATGGTCCTCCTGGTTCTCAGAACAGGATCAGGAAATGGTGTGGTGAACAGTGGATGGGCTTTGAGATCCGGGAGGGTATCTGTAACAGCCTCCAATGAGGCTCCAGATTTGGGGCCCTTTCTTTATCTAAAACCAAAAAAAAAAAAAAACTTTTATCGGTCTAGTGGGAAAACAAAAGAAAAGGATCAACCAGAGCAGAAGACCAAAGGCCAGGTGTGGCCCAAGAATGGCCCTGCATGTGTCAGGTCATGAGGATACCTTAACCATCCATGTTTTCCACTGTTTCCAAACTTCAGTCCTTTAAGTACCATATTGTATTTTCGGCAACATCTGCATGCCACCTGTACTCTTATTTACTTAATATTTTTCTTTAATTTGGCCCATTTTTAAACTTAGCCTTGTCCCAAACAATAATAAACATGAAGTTATTGATTGATGTGCAAATTATATTCCCCAAAAGCGCATTTTACATAGCTATTATATACATCATAACACATTGGTACATAACTAAGACACTAAACAAATGCCCATCTGTGTACCATCTAAAGTCACCCATTTACCACTGGGCCATGCTTTTGAAAGATGCAAAAAGACTCTTTTCGCTGAGCTGACTGAGCAGGGTGGAAAGGCATTTGTCTTAAATGAGTGTGGGAAGCAGACCTGTACTGTTGCACCTGGCCTGCCCTCGGAGCCCTGTGCTTGGTCTAACGCTCTGCTGTCACCTTCTTAAAATTTTTTGAAGAAGAGTTTTTGCAATTTTATTTTTCATCAGTTATAGAGTCAGTCCTGAGGGGATACAGAAATAAAAAAGAGTTGGCAGCAGAACATTGCTCAGTTCTGACACTAAAAGTTATTTTCATCAACAGCTTCTTATAATGGCTCATGAAGTAGTTTTTAGGAAAACCACCATCCTACAAGTATGCAAGACACCCACACAAGATTTAAAGGGAATACTAGATGTTTATGATCTAATACTAGAGTTTGTAGTCAGGTTGGGGAGGTAAGATTGATTTTCATGAAAATTAGATTCTATAGGGAGGAGTTAGGCTGAATATTGTGGGTAATGATTATAATGGTAGTGTGGAAAAGAAAGACTTCTCTGGGGGCAAGAGTAGTTGGAGAGGATATGAAAAGGAAAAACTTAAGCCATTAAACAGCTTTCATATCTGTTTTTTAAAAAAAAGTCTCTGCTGAAACTGTCATGTAAAAATCCCTTTAGAGTCTAGTCCCAACCTCTTTCTCCAGCTTCATTTCTGATAAGTATCCCAAATAAAGAACTGTCTCTTGTATTACAAAACCCAGTTAAGAGTATCAATGAAGGCTCACATACCAGGCATTAAGTTTTTTTTTTTTTATTTTAAAAATTTCTTTTGGTACTGGAGATTGAATTCAGGGGCACTCGACCACTGAGCCACATACCCAGCCCTATTTTGTGTTTTATGTAGAGACAGGGTCTCACTGAGTTGCTCAGCACCTCACCATTGCTGAGGCTGGCTTTGAACTCGGGATTCTCCTGTCTCAGCCTCCCTAAGTGCTGGGATTACAGGCAGGCATTGAGTTATTTAAAAGTTAAATGGCAAGGTAACAAACTGTGAAAGGAACACACTGAACTCTCCAATGTGGGTTGTCCTTCCTTTATAACATTCTGAAAGACAAAGTCCCAATTTAGAATTCGTGGACTCCTGGGACTTCTGCTCCTGAGCCTGGCAGCACAGGAAGCCATCTCTGCAGCCTGCTGGGCCTGTCCTCCTGGATCCCTCCAGCCTGCAGCGTGAAGGCCTTGTGCTTGCCACACGGACTTCAGCTCACACTGCAAGCTCATCCGCACCCACCTCCAAGGAAGCTTGCATAGTCAGCTGGGGATCTGCTTTGGGGGCACAGACTTTGGGAGAAGTCATTTAAGCAGGAGCATGTGGGCAGGGAGTTCTGATCCCAGGAAACCAGATCGTGGTCTGCAAAGTGTGGGCAGTTGGCTCTGGGTCAGTCAGTCCCCTAGCCCGTGGTCTTCTTGTCTCTTGGAAGGCATACAGCTGACGGAAGGCCGAGCCTGGCCCTTGAACACACAGGGCCAAGGACAGATGCTGCCAACAGACTGCCAGTGTCCTGTCCCTTCCTGTTTTCTCCTTTTCCCTGCAAAGTGTTTTCAGGTGTCACTTTGCACATGTCATCCTCCATTTCCCTTTTCACTTAGAACACCACACCTACTCGGTTTCAGTGCCCAGAAGATCAAATGCCACCTCATCTCTGAAGCCCTGCAAATTCCCGTGGACAGAGAGCTCCTTTCTCCTTGGCATTCTCTTGGCGTTTTGTTGGTACCTCTCGGATAGCCTTTTCACCTGCATTGACAGGCTGTGAGTGCTTTGTGCATGTTTAGTCTCCTGTACCAAAGGAGTGATCTGGACACCGTCCACTCACTCTTAATTACTGAGAGAATGAGAAAGTGGAATGCACTCTTGAGTCACCTCTGTGGCGTGCTCAATAAAGTCTATTTATGTCGCAGCATTACTTGTTTCTGAAAGTAGACAGAAGCATCCACATGGCACCATCCTAGTGGAAACACAATATTCAGTTCTCCAGATGTGGGGTGTCATGTGAATGAATCCCCAGATGATTGACTGAATGTTTCAGTTTTCACTGGAAGGACTGGTGGTGTGTGTTTGTGGCCTAGTGTTGTCGGCCCTTGGGTCCTTAGCACAGTGGGTCCAAAAAGTTACTGCTATACACCCAGATGCTCAGCCAGATGGTAATGGGACACAGCATTCTTCATCACTTGCCACTCACGTGGAGCCACCAAGTTCAGGGCCAAAGGCGATTTGAGCTCATCAGTTCCATTGCCTTATCCACTAGCATTTATTAGGCCTTCACATATGCAAAGCACATTTCCAAATGAGGGACACCACGAAAAATGCTAGCTGATGAGAGGTGCTGTTTTATTTTTTTAAGCCACAGAACCAACTTTCTGGCCACTTACTACGCTGTGTTATAAGAATTCTGCCTCAGGAGAGTTTAAAGCATGTACCACATCTTGATTATTAAAATTTCATTCACTCCTTAGAAGTCCCCTTTTCCCTCAGTTTCCCACTCATTGTCATGCCCCTGTCCTTGTCCTTTATCCCCAACTCCATGTACTGGGCATGCATTTGGCTGTAACATTGGCCTCTTGGCTTGGGTAGCTGAGGTACAGCGGCAGCACGGTGCACAGAAAATCAGCAGCCCAAGCTCCACCTGCAGCTGTCACTTGGTGATTGGAGGAAGATCATTTGCCCTCTCAGGAGTTTGGTTTCTTGACTTTCAATTACCAATACTTGCCTTACAGTGCTGTGAGGAAGAATCAGATAATGTAGGAAAGAGTTACCTGAAAACTCCTAAGAAACACAAAAGCATTCAGGGGCATTGCTGTTTGTCTTCTGAGCATCTTGATATCTGATTTGAGGGGCTGCCTCTCTTCCAGTACCATCTTGGAGTACAAGGAATGGCCCTTTAGATTGTCTGGATGTAAGAGCAAAAAGTGAAAAATCAACACAAACTTATTAAACACTAATGATGATGATTGTGATGGAGAAAAGACATCTGTACTTTTAAAGTATGGATGGGGAATTCAAGACCTGAAGATTTGTGGACTTTTTCAAGGAGATTTCAGGATTTTGGATGCAAATTCCAAAGCTCGCTACCTCTCCTGCACCACCCTCCCCCTTAGGGAGTTATAGAATGAGACCTAATTTTTCATGTGCTTTTATGTGACTCTCATGATGAAGAGCTGGAGAGCATCAAAGAACCGTCACGGGCTGGTGTGTCCCAGTGGTGCCGACCCGTGCACGGGCTGCGCTGCTCTCCCAGCGGGTGCCTGTGAGCCAAGCACTGCTATCCTGTGTGATGCTGCGATAAAAGGTGGCCAGCCAACAAATACAGAATTGTGTCCCCTCTCCAATCCATGGCACTGGCCAATGTGACCTAGTGGATTTTTCTGAACAAACATATTTGACCAGCCATGTCTTTCTGCTTCTGGAGAAATCTGAGAACACAGCTACTTAAAGAGACCCACATGGGGGCGGGGGAGTTATAAGCACCGTGTAGACCTGGCAGAGTAAGATTCCAAAAAGACACTCCTTAGGTTAGGACTAGTGGAGGGAAAGGCCATATTGGTGGCAGAGCAATATTAATTGCACAACAATACCACATGGTGGTTCCAGGAAGAATTGCACAGAGCTTATAAAAACCTCTTGGACCAGATTTCCCCCTGCAGCTCCTTGCTCCAGGGCATTGTGTGAATTTCACAAAACAGGCACTGTAGAAATTTTGCTGACTACTAGAAATGTGTGTTAAATATTTCAAAGAAGTATTTGAAGTGTTTGCACTTTATGAAACCACCTCTGATGGTCTGCCCATTGTCTAGACCCCTGTTCTTCTCACCCAGAGGGTGTCCATTCCTAGAGGACACTGCTGCCTTTCATCCCTGGAAGGTGGGCTAGTTTGACCAACAGGCAAGGGCTTTGCGAGACGCAGATCTGAGTTTCCACATCCACTCTTCCAGGGTTACCTGTATGATCTTAGGAAAATTATTTACTTGGAAGACTCATTTTCCAAATATGAACAGTGGGATCAAGATGAACTACTTCAAAGAGTCATTTCAAGGAAGATCCGCTCATGAGTGAACAGTGCCTAGTATAGTTAGGTACTTAATATTTATTGTAGCATGAATACAAGGTGCATCTGGGAAGTGTCTGCTTGGATTTTTTATTTTGAAGTTGGTGAATGCGGTGTATTTTTAAAAATGCAACTACAAAGCACTAAAGTACAAGGCTTCTTCTATTTTCCATTCTTAAAATGTCTCAGAGTCCAGGGAATTTCCACGGGTCCTTTGGTTCACATGAACCCCATTCCAACCACCTATGAGGCTCCTTGTTCATGGCCCCTTTCTCTTTCCTTCCCTCTCCAAGTAAAGTGATTTTATACAGAGGAATTTAATTTAGACACCTATTTGTCCAGGCAGCACCCAGGCATGTAAGACCCTACCTTCAACCTAAGGCTGTTTATCAGAACATTTCCCTAAACAAAGTTGTTTCTCTCTAAAAAAGAAAATCTGGAGCCAGCTGTTAGGCTAGTAAACTTTTGTCTGCTCAGCAGAGGATTGGATGGAGAAGGAAGGGCCTTCTGGTCATCCTGGAACGCAGGCAGCTCTGGAGCTCTGAGACTCAGTGGGCAGACTGAGGAGCACAGTGGGCAGGACCAGGGACAGTAGGGCAGAAGCAAGGGGGACCTGCACCCTGGCTCTGTGAGAGAAGAGTGGGGAAAGAGTTAAGGAGAAAACTGCAGGAATGCGACTCAGGCTGCAGAGGGAGGCGAATTTGTGAGCACATTCGTCACTTCTGGGAGACTTGGAGGCCTAACTGGAGAGAGGTCCCCTAAGTACGTGGGCACAAGATCCAGGAAAGCTGCCTGTGACTGAATCACTACAATTGATGTGTCACAGTGACCGACATCCTGGGCTGGGAAAGCAGATAACCTCATAGGTTTGCTTTGGGGAGCAAGGATCCTTCCTTAGAGCTGTAGCCCTTGTGACTTCTTGTGATGCATTAGCATATTTAATTTTAACAGAGCGTCTTCTCATGTGTTATTTTGAAAATTAATTAGAGAAACACTCATATTTCTTAGTGGTCTCCATATAACATAATCCAAAAGACAACCCCAGAGGAAGCTCTTCTGGAATCTTGTTCCACTTCCCGACTTCCGTTTTGTAACTGCCATGGCTGTTGAGAATCCCTAAGGCCAGAGACATGCCCACCACAGAGAGAGGAGATGGGTGCTTTGACATGCTGCTTCACTCTGAGGCTCAGAACCCACCAGCCTTGCGGTGGCCATGATCATACATGGGTAGGGTGCCTTCATAATCTGAGAAATGAACACAGATCCCGCGCATGCTCAGAGACAAGGGACAAATACCTGCTCATGCATTTATCACACTTGTGGGGACAGAAACACATGCCCCTCTGTTAGACTGAAACTGTGGGTCATCACCAGCAGAAATTTTGAAGAATTAAGGGCAGGAAACAGTTTTTAGTTACTTTAGAGAGAATATTTCCATCCTAATATATTATTTATAAGTGTATCCACTAACAAAATATGTTCACGGTAATTATTCTAATTAAACAGACCACTCTGAAGCAGAGAGATTCTTTTTTGGGAGGATATCAGGGATTGAACTCAGGGGCACTCAACCACTGAGCCACATCCCCAGCACTATTTTGTGTTTTATGTAGAGACAGGGTCTCACTGAGTTGGTAAGTGCCTTGCCTTTGCTGAGGCTGGCTTTGAACTCTTGATCCTCCTGTCTCAGACTTCCTGGACGCTGGGATTACAGGCGTGCACCACCGTGCCTGGCTGAAGCAGCGATATCTAATCATACTTTTTAAGCTTAATTTCTGGTATCAATTTGAAAACAATCTGTTAAAAACAGTTCACTATTTTGATTGGTCACTTCTTTCACATTTGAGTTAAATTGAATTATTCAAGTTTTTATTCTGCTTTCTCACAGTGATGGATTTCACTTGAAAAATGTCTCTATTTTCTACAGGAAAATGAGAGAGATATGGCAAAAGGGGCGTTAGATTACAACAGGCCACCTAGCTTCCATTCTGGGGCTCTACTGTGTAAAAGTTCACTCTTTCCTTCCTTCCTTCCCTCCCTCCCTTTCTCCCTCCCTCCCTCTCTCTCTCCTTCCTTCCTCCCTCCCTTCCTCCCTCTCCCTCTCTCTCTCCTTCCTTCCTCCCTCCTTTCCTCCCTCCTTCCCTTCCTCCCTTCCTCCCTCCCTCTC
>PVHX01005654.1:0-109651 GCA_004024805.1 Geosciurus inauris | reverse complement strand
ATCTCTCATCACATTCATTCTTTTTTTTTTTTTTGGTACTGGGGATTGAACTCAGGGGCACTCAACCACTGAGCCACATCCCCAGCCTTATTTTGTGTTTTATGTAGAGACAGGGTCTCCCTGAGTTGCTTAGCACCTTGCTTTTGCTGAGGCTGGCTTTGAACTCACGATTCTTCTGTCTCAGCCTCCCAAAGTGCTGGGATTACAGGCATGTGCCACTGCACCCAGATAAATTTATACTTTACTTATCCATTCATTAATAGATTAGTTTTTTCCCTCCCCCTTTCCTATCCTTTCTCTCTTCCGTCTATCCTATCCCATCCCATCTGCTTACCTCCCATCATCCATCTGTCACTGGAGGAACAGGTGCCCTTTCCTGTGGCTGTGCAGCAGCAGCTCTTCTCTGACACTCTTTTGGAGGAAGGGAGAGAAAGCAGGAGGGTCAGGCCCATGTGGGGTGAGGGAGAAGCTGCTCTTGGAAGAAGACCCTAAAGGTCAGCTGGGGCCAGAAGCAGCAGAGCCAGAAGGCCTCAGTCTGTGGCCTGTCACCACTGATTTCCTGTGCAACCCTCTGTGCTTCATCTTCCCTCATCTGTGA
Organism: Geosciurus inauris; assembly: GCA_004024805.1. NCBI lineage: Eukaryota > Metazoa > Chordata > Mammalia > Rodentia > Sciuridae > Geosciurus > Geosciurus inauris. The sequence goes on along the minus strand of PVHX01005654.1, from coordinate 109,053 downwards.
TAGGAAGGGACCTGCTGGCTCCTCTCTGACCTGTGGCTCAGTTCGCATATATCATTTTGAAATTTCCTAGAGAATTCCTGGGGAACACAGAGGGGGATGCCAGTTGGGTGCCCTTGGCAGTATCTGCGCCCCCCGCCCACTTAGAGCCCAGTCAGTGCCTCCTGCTCTCATGGGCTGGGCTCCGAGGAGGCGGGGAGGGGAGAGCACAAGCGCAGTGTGGAGGAGTCAGCCCCGGCCTCTGTGGACAGTGCTGCTTGCCTCAGTCGTCTGTGTCTCTGCAGGGTGTCTGGCAGGTGGAAATGAGGCTTCCAGCCTTGATTCCCAGAATACAGGGCCTTGGGCCTCAGGGACCTGGAAGCCATTCAGTGTCTGATCCCTTCACTACACAAATGACAGTTTGGAAACCTAGGGAAGGCAGGTGGGGACCACACAGTAAAGCTGGTGACACTTAGTTCTGGAACTGCTCTCTTGTCCCGTTGTCTGGTACTTTTGGCCTTGTCACATGCTAATCATCCTTAGTCTGGGCTCAATTGATCCTGAGGGGTTCTTGAGAACCTGAAGCAGAGGCAAAGGGTGGAGTAGCCTGAATACGCCAGTTCCCTGGGGTCCCCACAAGCTCCATGTGATCTGACCTCCAGCTCTGGCAGGATGGTCCTGATTGATAATACGGTAGTACCAGCCAACAGGATCAGCTCTACCCACAATATGTGGTGCCCAGAGTCTGTAGGTTGGAGACGAGGCCTGTTCCTGGGAAAAGCAGTAAGTGTTGCAGGGAAAAGGAGCTCTTAGGCTAACAACGGCCACCCCCCACTGCAGTCAGATGTGTGTCTCTCAACCTTGTGCTGGGTATTTACTGTGGTCTGGCTGCTCCTGGTTTCTAGAAGCAGAGACTCGAGCCCACCCGCAGGAACTCACGGTCTAGGCATGTGTGGCTGGCTGGGGGAGCCAGCGCAGGGTGCACAGCTGCAGTCAGGGATGAATGGAGCTATGAGGGGAAGTACAGGGCCCAGAGTAGTGAAGGAGAGGCCCTCTCAGCCCGGGGAATCAGCCAGGACTGCCCTGCGGGAGGAGCGGGAGTGGCTGAATAGATCCATGTATATATGAGGAGTAGGGACGGCATGGGAGTCTTTCCAGGTGCTGGATCTCCCTGTAGATGCAGCTTACTCTACAAATCAAGATGGGCCAAGACGATCCTCACTGAGGATCAGGGTCAAAACCAAATCATCTTCCACTGACCAAATTCATCAGCATGGAAGGTGGTAGCATTCAGGTTTCTGGGATCCTGGGTGGCCTTCTGGGGTGGACCAGGGCCCTCCTGTGTGGATGTGGTGAGGTGCTTTGTGGGTCTTGTGATTCTGTCCCATAAGCAGTTTAATTCTTTCATTTCAAGTACTTATTGGAAGATTCTGGGGCAGGCCAGGCCTTGTGTCCCATTCAGAGTCTATGGGAATGAATTAGTCCTGGTCCTGGTCCTCAGTCTGTTCACAGAACAGAGGGGGACACAGACATAGTGTCAGATGTGATGACAGAGGGCAGTGGGCACCTGCTGGAGACAGGTGCATGCTGGGATTGGGAGACTGGAGGAAAGTGTATTGGAAGAGTCCACAGGTGTGGGGAGATGCCGAGAAACCATGGGGGTCATACAGCACCTGTCACTCGCCACACTGGAACCTTTACCACCCCAGGGAGAACTGTGTAGAGAAGGCTGCTGGCAGGAGCCCTGACCTCCAAGTGAGGGGTGCAGCTGGCCCCCAGGACCCTGCTGGAAGGAAACTGGGGAATAGAAGCCTGGCTCCCTCTCCCTTCTGTTCATCAGCCAAACGCAAGGAAAGGCAGAAGGCAGGAGGGCCTGTTGATATAGCCCACAGAGCTCAGCCTTGGGGCACAGAGCAGGGGGACCAGGATGGCGGGAGTTCTCCAGCACGTGCACCCTCTCTGGGAGTGCTCAGCATCATGTGGGCAGGTCAGGCTGCTATGCCCAGAAAATGATGCCTGAGCTCTGTGTTGGTTTTCTGGACTTCCATGACCATGAACTACAAATTGGGCAGCTGAGAACCACAGAACATATTGTCCCACAGTCCTGGAGCCAGAGGTGTGGGAAGGGTTCACTCCCTCTGAAGGCACCAGGGAGGTACCTGCTCTGGTTTTCTCTCCTGCCTTTGGTAGTTTGGGCTGGAGGCAGTTTGACTCTGTCTTTCCATGGTGTTCTTCCCATGTGTCTGTGTCCAAATCCCTGCTGTACAAAGGACACTGTTTTACAGACTTTGGTGCCCACCGCTGTACACCTCCTCTTAAATAGGGTCATGGCATCTGCAATGACCCTATTTCCAGAGAAGTTCACATTTGGAGGTTCTTTAGGCGAGGACTTCAGCTTATCAATTTGGGGGCACACAATCCAACCACGCTGTTGTGAAAGATGGGCAAGAGTTTGCCAGGCAGACAGGCAATGTGAGTGCGCGTGTGCACTAAATACAGCTGAGTGCACACTCAGAGCCCAAGAGCTAGCCACATGTTTAGGGCTTGCGAATCATGTGCTTTCTGATGGCCAAGCAGGTTCTTGTGTCTTGATCTGTCCTCTCGCAGTCTGCCACCCACTCTCCCTGCAAGCTTCTGCCCTGAATTCCTTCAGAGCTCCTTCCAGGCCTCCTGCATTCTTTCCCAGGTCTGCCCACTCTCCCACCAGGGTTCCCTCCAGGTTTTATGAAACTTGAGGCATCTCTCTTTACTGAGGAGGCCAAGACAGGAGGATTGCAAGTTTGAGGCTAGCCTTGGTCACTTAGAGAGACCCTGTCTCAAGATAAAAAATCAAAAAGGCTGGGGATGTAATTCAGGGATAGAGTACCCCTGGATTCAATCCCCAGTACCACAAAAAGAAAAAAAGAAAGAAGACAAAGTCAGATATGAAAATATTTCTTTCAATTGATAAATCACAGGGGCCTAGGTGTCCAAGTCCCTTTCTGTGACATCCCCTAGGGCAAGTCACCAGAAAGCATGCGGTGGTGAGCTGGCTCCCTATCACCTGGGACTCCTCCCATCTTGGCCACTTCAAGCACCCCAAGTCTTCCTCAGCACCTGCATTCAGTGTCTCTCTCCTGCCAGCCTCCACCCTTCTGGATTTTCTCATGTCACATGCACAGTCCTGGTGGGCATATGAGTACTGGTGAGTGCTGGCTGTGTGCCAGGTGTACCCCCAGTGGTTCCTGAGGGACACTCATACCCACCTTCCCAGGGAGGGAGGATCCATGGCCTCCTTGCTGGGCACAGGAGCCTGTTTCTTGACTCAGGCCACAGGATTGTTAGGGTGAGAATCAACTGTGCGTGTGTGTGGGGGGGGATGTGGTGCTGGGTGTTGAACCCAGGGTCTTGTGCATGCTGGGCAAACGCTCTACCACTGAGCTACATCCCCAACCCGTTTAAACATTTATTTTGACAGAGTCTCATTGAGTTGCTGAGAGTCTTGCTAAACTGCTGAGGCTGGCATTGAACTTGAGATCCTCCTGCCTCAGCCTTCTGAGTAGCTGGGATTGCTGGTGCTACAACATCGTGTCCATCTTGAGAACTCTTAAGAGCTGTGCAAATCCCACCACTTATTACAGGAACTACAGGCATGAGCAGATAGTTACCTGTTGGGGCCTCTCTCTGTGGCTCGGCTTTGAGAGCAGTTGTGTGGCCCAGGTGGCCATCAGGAAAACCTGGTGCTTGACGGTCCCCAGAGGCAGAGTGCTATGAGTGAGGTGGGCAGAGGGGTGGTGGGGAAAGAGGGCCAAGCTGGGTGAGGTTGAGGGGCTCCTTGGTCTTAGTGCCAAGGTCAGGGTGACATGAGGGAACCAGTGTGGGGTGTGACCTTCAGATCTGTGGTTTAGCAGCTCTGATTCTGGTTGTGACGTGAGGATGGGTCTGGAGGAAGAGTTCACCCCTCCTCTCCCTGGCAGAGGTAAGGGACACCAAGTCCTTCCCTGTCATTGGTCATCCTTTCTGAGCTCTCACTGGTGACTTGCTCTCAAGATCTGTGCAGCTTGCTGGGCCTCAGTTTCCTTATCTGTAACCTTAGGCTTCTTCAGACCTGTCTTCCAGGGGGAATTCAATGCTTAGCACAGATATGAGGCCACTGGTTCAGCTTTGGAAGAAGCACCTCCTTCCTGGGCTCTGCTGGAGGGAGCCCAGGAGTCCGCATCACCTGCCAGCCTACTCCCCTAGAGCAGCCCCTCTGCCTTCTGGCTGGCCAGTGCTCTCTGCAGGTGGATCTTTTTCTCCATCTTTATTGGCTATATCTCTTTGGCCCTTTTGGAGCTTGCTAAATGAAGCTGCTTCTTCCAGGGAAAGAGGTGAGAGAGAGTCCAGGAAATTATCCAGTGGCCAGGCCTCCTGAAGGTGTGACCAGCTTCACCCCACCTTCCCTGCTCTGGATTTTGCCTGCCTGCTGAATCCTCTGTAAGGAACCCAGGAGGAGCCACCTGGAGAAATTCTTATTGTCTTTGGGCGAGTGGCTCTTTGCAAGGCTGAATAAAACCTAGACCTTGGCTCCCCCTGTGTCCCTGGGAGGGTGAGGGTTAGACAGAGGGTAGTGTGAGGAGTGGGAACAGTTCTCATCTGAGGGGAACCATGCTGGCCTGGGACTTGTGCCTTGGGGATAGGGCTGAATGAGGAAGCACCCAGGGCTGCTGGATTTCACCTTTTCCCAGAGCAGGGATGAAAAATCTGGCTGGGGAGGAGGCCACAGGCTTTCTGCTACACAAATACTTCTGGGAAATAATGGAGCCTCTTGTGTGCTAGATGAATCACAGGCCTGTTCCAGGCACCTGTTTAATCCTGACAGCAACGCTATTGAGTCAGTACTATTATTATACCCATTTTCTAGATGAGGAAACAGGCTGAGAAGGTTAAGTACCGTCCAGGGGGCATACAACTGGAGCAGCAGAGTCAGGATTGAAACTGCTGAGTAAGTACGCGAGGCCTGGCTTCAGACCACGGCTGCCCTCTGCCTCTAGGGCGGCTGGTGAACAGAACCAGACGGAGCCCAGAGGCTAGCTGAGGAAAACAGGGTTTCGACTGCCCACGACCTCTGCCCCAAGGCTGCCACACACTTCCTGGCAGTGGTCGCCACGCAGTGGCCCAGCTCTCTCTCTCTGGTCCCAGCCACTTGAGGGAGGCAGTGCCTGGGTGAGCCACAGGGGAGATGAGACGGAGGGGAAAAGTCTCTGGGCTCCGTCTCTCCCCCAGGCAGGGAGCTGTGGGCTCCTTCAGAGAGTGGTTGCTATGCAGCCGTGTTTATTCAAGGCGAGCCTGGCGGAGAGCAGAAGCTGCCAGCAGCTGGCTGTGACTGCCCAGCACCTGTCCAGACAGGAAGCTGGCCCTGGGCTGTGAGGCTAGGCCAGGGTTAAGGAAACCCAGGCATGGGGCCACCCTGGACCTAGGGGCAGTGTTGGCTCTGAAGAGACTAAGGACCCCAGATTCCTCTGGCGGCAGGGGTTTGGCCTCTGGACAGAGAGGTGAGAGGCAATGTGTCCACCAAGCTGTTTGGGGAGAAGGAGGGAGGAATGGGAGGGCAGATCAGGACCTCTGAAGTCCTTGGAAGGATGATGAGGACCTTGAGAGGAAAGGCATCATGCCATAGTATGGAGGCTGTGTGTCTGCAGGAGGCCCCTGCCCTTCTCTGGGCCTTCATGTGTCAACACTAAAGGAAAAGATTGAGTTGGCTGCTCTCTGAGTGCTGCGAGCCAAGGCAGGAGGGCTCTCCTGGGCTATCCCTTTCCCTGGGTCATGGCCTCTGTAAGGCTTTCTGTTTGGGGTAAATTGCAGCTGCATCACGGCTTCCTGGGACTGTCAGGGCCAGTGGTGAAAGGAAAGATGGAGGGGGAGGAGCAAGGTATGTGGGGTGGGGAGCCTAAACACAGGCCTGGCCTGGGTTTGAATTCCAACACCAGCCTGTAGCACTCTTGCTGGGTATGTGGACTTGGGCTTGTTGCTTCTCTGAGCCTCTTTCCTGTCTGGAAAATGGGGTTCAATTGTGCCTCTTGGCAGGAGGGCAATGTCCTGGTAGTCAGGGGCAGCTGCGTCTTCGGGGGCAGGGGGAGGCTATCATGTTCCTTTCTGGAGCAGATTTTGGTCTTCTGATGTGTGGTATCTGCCTGCCTCCTCTTTCAGGACAAGGCCCACGTAGGCTGGGGACCTGGAAGAGCTGATACTTGCTTGGGAGCACTAGGGGGTTTGTGCTTGCTGGGGTGTCAGTGAGGTGGCTGGGAGCAGTGGCTCCTGGCCGGGTGGGGAGGTGAAGGAAAATTCCATCGCTGCTCTCCCACGCGGGAGGACCTGCAGCCTTTCTAGCCACAGGCTGGCTGGCTCCCGGCACTGGCTCAGGCTCAGCCCATGGAGCCTGGGTGGCAGATTTGAACAAAGGGAAATGTAAGGGAGGATGAGGGACAGGGAGATGCCAACCTGAGCTCTGGAGAAATCTGTTTCTGAAGGTGGCAGCATCTTCCCTGGGGGCCAGGATCATGGCAGACAGCAGAATGTACTGTCTGATGCATGAGCCGCTTCAGGAATGATTATAAAGTGAACGTCTGGGTGGCCACCATCCAGGTCTAGGTGCAGACACTGCCACATTCAGGCACCCATTCCCTGGGCTCTTTCTTGTCGTTCTCACGGTCATCTCCCCCAACCCCCTCCTGGGGCGGGGGTTAACACTCTCCATTTCTCCGTGCTTTCCTATGAAGTTCTACTCTCCACATCTGCATATCCAAGCCCGCAGCTTAATATCACTTTCCTTGCGATTTCATGAAAGTGGAGTCACACTCTGGAGTACTTCAGGTTTGGCTTCTTTCACTGAACACACTGCAGGCGTCCACGGTGTCTTCACTGCTGTGACTGTTCCACAGTGTGAGCACCCCACAGTCACCCTTCATCCCTGTGGACATTGGGACTGTCTCCATATTTCGGCTGCTGTCTGTACAGCTGCTATGAACATCCTTGAGCTTCTTTCCTGGATCACGAGGGCAAGATTTTCCCAAGGGTGGTTACCTAGGAGGGGAATTGCCGGACACAGGGCTTGTGCGTCTTTGGCCTCCTTAGTCCACAGTCCCATTTGCACCTTGCTAGCCAGCCATAGCCGGGGTCCCTTTCTGGGCACTGTCATCGACACCTACTGTTGCTTCTCAACTTGCGTCAGGCTTTGCAGAGAGGGGTCACATCTCATTGTTTGCATCTCTGTGGTGCCAGGAGCTTGGGTGCCTGCCCCAGCTTTTCTTCCTGCCTCCTTTTCCTTGCCGTTTGGCCCCCTCCTTGCTGTGCTCAGGCTTTTGACTTGCATCTTCCTCTCCCCCATCCTTCCTGGAGGACCATCACTCATGACCATCACTTCTCTGTGGTTGATCTGTGAGCTGTAGGCACGGGCTCCAGAGTGGGCACGTGGAGGCCCAAGATGGGCAGTTGGTCCACGTTTCGAAACCTCTGGTTCTTGGCTCCACATGTGTACTTACATTCTTCCTCAGTCTCAGATTTGCCTTCGGTAAAACTAGAATTTAAAAAAAAAGGCCCTCCATGGCAGTCATCTTGGTATCCCAGACAAAAGCCAACCCCTACCCTGGGAAGGCACCCACCTGGACTTGGCTCTGACTCAAGGACCGCTGACTTTCTCGTGGACTTTAAGGAAAAGGACAGAGTTGGGGTCTGAAGTTTCCTGAGCTTTTGGGGCGCTTTGTCAAGAGTCCTGTTCTGGAGTCATGGCTGAAACTACTTTGCTGAGACGTTGATTGGAGAAGATGTTTTATTTCTTCTCCGTCCCTTCTGATCTTGTGGTATCTATACGTGTTCACAGACACAGTTTGAAGATTTGAACTGTAGTGACTTGGGCTGCTCCTGGAACCACCAAAACACACTCCAGGCCCCGCAAGCCCAGTGGGCCCATGTGAGGAGGCCTTGGTGGGAAGTTGAAGGGAGCTTTTCCTCTTTGCCCTGTGAGGACCTGCCAGCTGCTGGCCAGTGTGATGCCTGGAGGGTCTTGCTGGGGATAGGCATTGGCTCCTGATGGCCTTGGGTATGATTTATGGACTGACTGCATATGTCCCCCCATGAATCCACACACTGAAACCCTAATCCCCAGTGCACTGGTACTAGGAAGCTTGGCCTTTGAGAGGTAATTAGGTTTAGAAAAGGTCATGGGCCTGGGAGTGGGGAGGAGTCTCCATGATGGGATTAGCGCCCTCAAAAGAGAACAGAGAGCTTTCTCTCTCTGTCTTTCTCTGTCATGTGAAGACACAGAAGGAAGGCAGCCTCCTGCCCGTGAAGAGTGTATTCACCAGGAACTGAATCCTCTGGCACCTCCATTTTGGTCGTCTAGCCTCCAGAACTGTGAGAGATAAAGTTATGTTGTTGAAGCCACCCGGTCTGTGGTACTTTGTTATAGCCCCACTAGGACTCTAAGACCATATGTGACGCAGTCTCTGAACCTCCAATAATCATTCATTGACAAGTGAGGGAAGGCGGGCTGCCAGGTCCTCACAGCTTGAAATGTAGTGACAGGGAATGGTGTTCAGTTGCTAGCACGTGTTTTGACTCATCTCTAATTTATATTTGCACCAACATGATATACAAAAGTGTGGGCATGTTCAGAAGATCTGAATCTTATAAATTTATGTACAAATTATGTACCCTTTGTCCGAGGGCTGCTGCCTGCTCACCAGCTCCCTTTGTGAATTAGAAAAAGAAGACTCTTTCTCAAGACACTTTTCTTCTATTCATCAAAAGAAGGTTGTAATAAATAAGAAATCTGTAGCATCTGCAGCATGAATGATGTCCCCTTAATTATGATGCCCAACCTGAATAATCAAACATGGCAGCCTTACATTCATGGCTTTTCAAAAACAGCCTAAATACAACTTTCATTCATAGACTTTCCCTTATCTTTTAGACCAGTGATTCTCCTATCAGAATTCCCTGGGTAGGGGTGATAGGGGCTGTTCAAATGTTGTGGCCCTGGACATGTGTATATGCAGCCCTCTTCCTCCTCTCTCTGTCCACTTCTTGTCCCCTCCTCTAACACAGGCACTGAGCTGCTATTATAAATGGAAGGTCCCATTCCTTGCTTGTGTTGGGCATAAAAATGGTTGGGAAGTGCTGCTTTGTTCTGCCCTGCCTGGGGAGGTCATCAAGATGTTAACTCCCTCTTATTTCTGACCTCTTAAGAAGGGATCTCTTAAGCATTTCCTGGCAAGGTGGCACTAAGTGTCTTGTCCCAGCCTGCCCGCTGCCTCCTGTTCACCCAGAAAACTTAGGGAATGAAAGGCAACCTTGCTCCAAGAAGCAGTGCCTATATTTGGCCACCCAACCTCAGCCAGGCCTCTGCAGCTTCCTGTCCTAAAGGCTTTCAAAAGAGACATCCCCCCTCTCCCTCATGGCTGAACACAGCAAAAGTTACCAAGCAAACAATGACGTGAATGGCACTCTTTATGGAGTACTTGCTAGGGGCCAGATGTAGTATTAAATGCTTTCTTGTAAACATTCTCAATAACTTTGTGAGATTGGCACTATTTCCATTTTGCAGGTAAAAGGGAGGCTCAGAGAAGTTTAATAATGTGCCTCAGGTCACACAGCATGATGATGGCATTTAATTCCCAGGTGGTGGCATTTAATTCACCTCTGTTGACTTCCGAATACACTATGAAATGCTGTGTGCCACTATCTCCCTGAGTTCACCATTGGTCCTGACTCTTCCACTTAGCAGCTCTGTGACTGATCAGCCTCAGATGTCTTATCTATAAAACGAGGGCAGTAACCTCTACTTTCTTGCTCTGTTTCTGAAGTTCAGTGGCTAATACTTGGAAGCATATAATACAGTGCCTGACACATAACAAACGGAACCAAGAAACATTAATTTCCTTCACTTAGTTTCTTCTCAGCGAGACAATCTATAAAGACGTACTCCCATTTTGGATTCATTCATTCGTTCAGGTGGTGTACACTGAGTTATTATTATATGCCAGGCTCTGTGTTTGGCACTTTGTCTTCATTTGTATTTCTGTGGCTGCTAGCCCACCTGCACCTCATATTTGCTGGAACTCAGAGGGTTCCTGGAGTACTGGCCCCACCTTATTTCATGATGGCAGGGGAGATGGTACTGTAGTCAGTGAGGGTGCTCTAGAGCTGGCAAAGGGGGCCCGGGGTTTGGCAGGAAGGCCATCTCATCTGTGAATGGCCTTCCTGCTGGCCCAGGAGCCAGTCACAGCTGGAGTCAGGGCCTGGTGGGTGTGGGCACCCGTCTCCTGGGTCGGGGCACAGGTGGCTTTCAGAACCCTGGCTTTAGAAAGGGCTATAAATTGATCAGGAAGATGGGAATCTTGGTGGAAATCAGCCCTAACCCAGGCTGCCCAAAACAGAGACACGTGGGGGACAGAATAGACTCAATCTGTTTTTCTGGACAGGACCTTTCTAGAGCCTCATTGCTCTGCAGAGTCCCGCTCTCACCCTAAGCACCTCCCTCCTCCTTCATGGGCAATGCTGTGACTTCCCCAGGACCCTTGCCCTGCTGATCCCATCCCCGCTCACTTTGCTGGCACCTTCCACCTCCTGGCACCTGAGGCCCCCTCCCTGCAACAAATGCTGGGATCCTGCTCAGTCCCTTACCCCCTCCCTCCCTCCTGTATTCAACCCTCCCCTCTGGCTCTTCCTCCTCCTCCTAATATGCTTGAGTATTTCCTACTTTTAAAGAAGCAGAGAACAGCATGCCAGCAATCCCAGAGACTCTCAAAGGTGGAGGCAGGGGGATCACAAGTTCAAGGCCAGCCTGTGCAACTTAGCAAGACTGCCTCAAAATAAAACAAAAAGGCATGGGGATGTAGCTCAGTGGTAGAACACTCCCTGGTTCAATCCCCAGTACAGCAAGAAAAAAAAAGTGCAACAAAATTACAACTGGTCTTGGGCTGGGGTTGTGGCTCAGTGGTAGAGCGCTCGCCTCCCACGTGGGAGGCACTGGGTTCGATCCTCAGCACCACATATAAATAAATGAATAAATAAAAGTCAATCAACAACTTAAAACATTAAAAAAAAAAAAAAACCACAACTGTTTCATCCACGCTCATTGCTCTTGGGCTACTGCCCCGTCCCTCTCCTGAAGGTTCCATCAACCTTCCAAAGAGCTGTCACACTTACTGTGTCAGCTTCTCAACCTCCCACATGCTCCTTGTTGTGGCAGCTTCTGTCCCAAGTGCACAGAAATGCTCTCACAGACCTCCTGGCAGATCCCCTGCTGGTCACCTCCGGCCAGCGTCCCTGGTCCTTTCCCACATCCGTCTCTGCTGTGTTGACCTTCTCACCCCTCTCGGCTCTCCTGTCTTCCCCGACTGTCCCTGCTCTGTGTCCCTCATGCTTCCGTTCCTGTGCCCACCTCTGCCGTTCCTGGCTCTGGTGCTCTGTCCTGCAGGTCTTCTCCTGCAGCATCCGTTGCTGCAGGTCAACGGGCTTTCCAAGCCCAGCCCCTCTTCTGTGGAGCCTCAGACCAGCTGCTCTCGAGTGGTTCCATTTGGGTCTCCCAGAGGAGACACAAAGCATGTTGCCCAAACCAGGACTCCGTGTCTCTCCTGGCCTCGGGCACCTGCTCCCGCTTTTCACTATCTCAGCAGGGAATGGCACCCCAGAACCCCAGACTCAGCCCAGATCTCCTGCTGCCAGCCCTGTCAGCTCCCCTCCCAAATGTGTCTCAGGTGTATTCCACACTGGACCGCCAAGCCCCTGAACCATGCTCTTGGCCCCTGTCTTCACAGCCTCCTGCCCGGTCCACCCAAGTCTATCCTCCCTCCGCTGCTGCCCTGGGTTTTGTCGATGGCAGTTTTGCTGATGCCAGTGTGTACCGGTTACTTGCTAGGGTCCAGGGTATTAAGTGGTTGTCTTGATTTATTAAATATTGAAATGAAATAGGAATTATTTGCATTTTTGTAGTTAAAGAAACTGGGGCTCAGAGAAGTTCAGTGATGAACATTTCATCACACAGGGGCTGGATTTTAGCCTCACGCCTCTGTGTTCTAGAACCTGTGATACGGTGGGATGAGTGAGGGGACCTCAGGCCTTCAGTGATAGCCTGAACCCTCCAAGTCAGAGTCCAGGAGGACACCTGAGGCCTCAGGGGTCTCCTTGAGGTCTATGGCTGGGCTGCCTCCTCTGGGGGTGGGAAGTTGTGTGTGTGTAGGTGCGCGCGCATGTGCGCGTGCGAGGAGGGTGATGGCCGCTCCTTACCCTCAGGGAAATTCGGGAGTGTCCTATCCTCTACATCCTGCCTGTCACTGGTGGCACATCGTGGCTCAGTTGTTTCTTTTCTGAGTCCCGTCCAGAGGCTGGCCCGAGGGTCTCTAAGTTTTAGTCCTTAGAGTCTGTCCCAGCCTCTGTTTCCATAGGCAGTCCTTCCAGAGTGCCACTCGAGTGTCTGCAGGAAACACAGGTCAAATGATGTCATTGCATTCTGGGAGAGCTCCGTGGACTGCAGAACAAGCCCAGATTCTGCAGAGCATTCAGGGTCCTCAAGCAGTACCCCCGCCTCCCAGGCCCCAGATTCACAGGCTCAGGCTGTGCCCTTGGCCAGGATGTCTTTCCCCGTTCCTACCCCCTGAGGTCCTGCTTCCTTCCAGGCCCAGCAGGGTGCCCTGGCTCTGTGCAGCCTCTCTGGGTGCCCAAGTCACCAGTGTTCTCACTGTGCGCCCGTCTCTGCAGCTGAGTGGCTCACCCTGCCTGGTTGACAGTGACTGTCCCCTCACCGTGCCAGGTGTGACAGTGAGTGTTCATTCCTCCTGCCTGATGTTATAGTGGGTGTTCTTTCTACCTGGGGTGACAGTAAATGTTCACTCATTCTGCTTGGAGGGACAGTGACCATCCATTCATTCTCCTTGCCTCACAGGGAGCACTCACCGTCCTGTCTGGTGTGACGGTGAGCTCTCATTTAGAAATGGGGCTGGAGGAGGTCAAGGGCCTGTGGAGTGTAAGCCTCCTGCTCTAGAGACACGTCTCCTCCATGTGATGGGCATCTGTGTCACCTGGGGCTGTCTTGTATGGGGGCCGGCCTGTCTCAATTGTACAGAGGGCATGACTGTATGTGCATGTGTGTGCGCATGCGTGTGCATGTCCTCGTCAGGGCCCTTTCCCTTCTCTGTCTCTGTCCTCTGTCAGGGACAGTGCTCTGCCCAGCCCCCTGGGGAGCGAGGCAAAGGCACAGCCCTGGCTCCTGTGGGTGTGCGAGGCATGGGTGGGGAGTGGGTGGGTTTTGTCCTTGGGGCCGACAGTCTTTACTGGGCCAGTCCTAGCTTTGTTTCCTTTCCTCTTGAAACCTGAGTCCCTTCTGTGGCTTACTTCATTCCTGTGGTGTCAGTCACCATGGAACCTCTGTAGTCACAGCTTTAATGGAAAGGGGTAGACAATGGTCACTTATCTCGGGCCACCCTGTTCTCTGAGCTGGGGATGGGGCCAAGGGTGGAACCGTCAGCCATCTGGGGCAATGCAGGGCCTCAAGGAGTGAGGACAAAATCCTGGTCACCTGGCTTGTTCAGCCCTTTAGGTCAAGGGTGGGCTGTTCTGACAGGGAGAGAAACACTTTAGTGCTGGGACAGTGCGGGGCAAACAGGGCCTGTGGCTCGTGTCTTGGGGGTCAGGTGCTAAGGGGTGTCTGTGATAAACCCAAAGCTCTGTCCACGTGTGTGTTGGAGTTTCTGATTCTGATTCTTGTAGTTGGGTTATGAGTCCTTGGGTGCTGAGTAGGCCCTGGGCCTGAGTGGCTTTCCTGGGAGAGCCGCTCACTGCTGTCATGTGGGATGTAGTTGTCTCTAAGCAACTATAGCCACCTCCTCTTGGGCAGGTGCCTGGGAAATCCTGTTCTCTAGACCTGTAGGGCCTGAGAGGTTGAAGGTGCAGATCTTTCTTTCTCTTTTTTTCTTTATTTGTTCTAGTTAGGTATTCATGACAGCAGAATGCATTTCGATGCATTGTACACAAATGGAGCACAACTTTTCATTTCTCTGGTTGTACATGATGTAGAGTTGCACCATATGTGCAGTCATACATGTACCTAGGGTAATGATGCCCATCTCATTCCACCATCTTTCCTGCCCACATGCCCCCTCCCCCTTCCCTGCCTTTTGCCCAAAGTTTCTCCATTCTTCCCATAGCCGCCCCGCCCCCCCATTATGGATCAGCATCTACTTACCAGAGAGAACATTTGGCCTTTGGTTTTTTGGGATTGGCTTGCTTCACTTAGCATAATGTTCTCTAATTCCATCCATTTAGAAGTTGCAGATCTTATAGGGACACATAGGGACTGCTCTGCTTGGTGGGATGGCTTGACTAGTGTGGAGTGGCTCCAGGTGTCCCCGAGAGTGTGGAAGAGCCTGGGTTGTCTTGGCCTGTTGACCCCTGGCAGCCTGGGAAGTTGCAGGTGGGGCAGTCTCGTTCTGCAGGTCCAGTGCAGTAGCAGTCTGTGCTCTGGGTAGCTCTGGATCTTCTCCTAGAGAGGGAGCTCTTTGGGGGAAACCAAGGCAGCCATAACCACCTTGACAACTAAAGGGGAGAGCTAGGGCCGAGTCCTTAACAAAATGAATCTGAACTATAGTCCAGCAGTTCTCAGTCCTGTTTGAATATCAAAATCACTTAAGAGTTAATCAAAACAAAACAAAACAAAACAAAAAAAACAGACCCTCACAGCTTCCTTCCTAGAAGAAATACTTCAGTGAGGGGCCTGAGGTGGGGTCTTGGAATCTGCAATTTCAGCCAGTGTCAAGGTGATCCTGGTCCACAACAACGGTAGAGGACAGGGCTGCAGCCAAACACTGTTTTCCTACCATAGTTTCATAGGATGTGTTTCCTCTGGTTAGAAAGATGCACAGCAGAAGGGGCCTACAATTTCTGCTGCCCCCAAAGTCCTGAACTCCAGCTTGTTGGCTTTCATTCAGCCATAGAACATTCCTGCTGGGCATTGTCAACCCCTTGAGTCTCCCAGCTCACTGGGCTGAAGGTCAGGGTGTTGGTACCTGTGCAATAGAATCCTCCCACCTCACTTGCGCTGTCTCACTGCCATTTATGACTGCATTCACCCCATGTGGCCACATACTTCTTATCCCAATAGCCACTAGACAAGGGCCTTCCTGGATAGAGAATCCATGCTACTTGAAGGGCTCAGCAGGGAGAGTGGGTCAGGGGGACCTGGGCGGGGGCAACCGGGCTGAGCTGCCTCCTGTTTGGCCAGGGGGTTGTTAGGTGCTCCTCTGCCTTCTGGGGCCTGGGTAGGGACCGTGGCAGGCTGGCTTCCATGCAGAAGGCAGGTTTCTCAGTTCCCGAGTTGGGATTTGTTGCTCAACAGAAGGGAGTTGGCACAGTAGCCTGCCCTGTCCCCAGATAGCATCTCAAGGGAACAGCTCTCTGGGTAGAGACTGGGACATTATTGTACCAGCTCTGGCTGTCAACCTTCCAGACCTGTCACTCTCATCTCAGCAAAGAATTCATAAAATTCCATGAAGTCACATGGCTTTGCTGTGAGAACTGTGTCACAGGGAAAGTGAAGGTAGGTGGAGGGTAAGAGCTGAGGACTGAGCCTGTAGGCTGGCAAGAGCCTTGGAGTGGCCAAGCCTCAGTCACAGGACAGTGAGATGGCAGAGGGTCAGAGGTGTGGCTTGTTCAGTGAGGTGAGCATGAGGGCCCAGAACTCTATGCAGATGGGGACAGACAAGACCTGACCTGCTGCTGGCCACTCACCGTGAACTTTTGGGGCAGCTGGTGGAGTGAAGGGCTTTGGGAGAAAACAGAAACTGAAGGAAAAAGTGTCCGAGTTCCACCTTCCCCAAGATCCTAAAGGTGTCCACGAAAGTGATAGTGTGATTGGGTTTCGTTGACACTCTCCATCATGTACGCTTTCCACAGGGTCGAGTGGCCTTGGACTTGACTTGAGACTTAGAAACTGAAGTGTCTGAGATCAGTCCAAATGTCAGAAAAGACGACAGGGGGTCCCTGGGCCAGTGGCAGCTCTGCTCACCTCCGCAAGTCTTTGGCCCAGGGCTGTTGCTCATTTTTACTGACTTCTCCCTGCCCTTCCTACCAGCTCCCTGGATGTCACAGGTCAGAACTCTCTGGACCCCGAAGGCCTGCATTCACGGCCCAGGGAGAGCTACTACCTCTGGACGGCCTCTCCACTTGGGGCATGGGCACCCGTGACGATGTCCCCTCAGGTGAGAGGCACCAAGGGAAGCCTGCCTTTGGCCTTTTACAGGGTGGGGGACCTTCCTCAGACACTCCTACGGGCCATGCTCTGTCTGGGAGGTGGCTTGCCTTTCCCAGCTCTCCATGTGCTGGCACTGGCCCTCCCTGCTCTGCTGCCTGTCTGGGTGGCTCCCTGGCCCTCAGGGGCTTAGAGTCTTCTGGAGATTTGGCCTGGGCTTTGCCTCCACTCTCTGAGGCAGAGTGGGCTGGCTCCTCAAGGGGCTGATGCTGTTCTGTGGTCAAGAGTGTGTGGATGGGCAGGGGCACGTGGGGCTGGAGTGTTGGGAACTTTGGATGACCTGTTTCCTTAGCTGAAGAGGTAGGGGAGCAAGAACTCTATTCAGCCCCTTAGGGTCAGAAAACAGGGGTTCAGGTCTGGCTCTGCCTTTGGGGAACCTGCTGTGTGTGCTTTAGTTTCCTCTGGGGAAAGAGGAGGTCAGTCCTGCCTCAGGTGAAATGGGTGCTTGTAAGGTGCCCAGCTGGTTGATCTTGAAGGGCCAGATGACCTTGGGTAGAAGGTGGAGAATCAGGGTGGCCAGAGCAGGTCATCTTGGGAGAGTGGGCATGGTGCTCAGGCAGGATACCCTGTGGGCTCTGACAGATTAATATGAAAGCAACTGCATAATTTGGGAATAAATCAGCACTTGACATTAGATTCTAGTGGGGAAGTGCATGAAGACGTTGTGGTATGACCCCCTGTGCCATCCAGCTGCTTTTTACTTACATGTGGACTGAGATGCAGAGAGGTTGGCTTGTTTCCTCAAGGCCACGCTGTGATAGAAATGAGAACCCAGACTCCTGAGTCCAGTCTTGGGGTAGTGCATCATGGAGGCAGGCAGGCTGAGTTTCCATCTGAATGGGGGCTTCTCTGAGAAGTGGGTTAGGGCCCCTGAGGTGTGTTACGGAGGGTCTGAGCTAGAAGAGTGCAAGATTGACATTTATTTGGTGCCTGCTGAATGGCAGGTAGTCAGGAAGCTCTAGGGCAGGCCAGAGGGTAAGAGAGATTGGGAAGTGTCAGGGCAAGTTGTGCTTAACCACTGAGCCACATCCCCACCCTCTTTTCTTTGTATTTTATTTAGAGACAGGGTCCCACTGAGTTGCTTAGGGCCTGGCTAAGTTGATAAGGCTGGCTTTGAACTCTCCATCCTCCTGCCTCAGCCTCCCGAGCCATGGGATTTCAGGCGTGTGTCACTGTGCCCAGCTGGGGGAAGGCTTTTTAAAAGAGAGGATGGCTTAACTGAGCTGTGCACTCCTCCTTTCCTGACTCCTTCTCTGGTCTCTGACTTCTTCTGGGTCCAATGGTGCCTCCCTTTGGGAAGCCCTCCCTATCCCTGTCCCTGTCCCCACTGTCCTTGCTTGTTGATCCTTGTCTTCCCCCTCAGACTTCCTCCACTTGAGGGCTGAGTCAGCCTTGCCTACCACTGAATGCTGGGGCTTAGAGGACCAGAGTCCCTGCACAGAGCAGGCGTTAATGAGTGTCTGCAGCTGGATGAAGGGTGCTGGGGGCGCGGTTAGGAGGGAGGATGACTTCCAAGGGGGGCTGCAGCCAGGTAACAAGATGTTCTGCAGCTAGGCTGTTAGGGCTGTCCTGGTTAGGAGGTGGTCTAAAGCAGGTGGCAGTAAGGAGGTGGCCCAATGACAGCAGCAAGTATGACATGTGCCTTGATAGAGACTGGGACTGTGGACAGTGGGGTCAGGATTTTTGGATGAGGGAGGAATCTGCAAAGCCATGGCCAGAGGGTGTGGACCAAAGCCAGGAGCGGGAGAGCAGGCGGAGTGTGAGGCAGGAGATGGTGCTGGCTGAGACGCTGGGGTGAGCAGGGTTGGTGGGGATTGATGGAGACTGCAGGCACCCTGCCTGGCTGGTCCCCCATCTGCAGGCCAGGCTCTGAGGGGGAGGAAGGCCGGTCAAGCATGTGCCCTTGGTCTTTCAGGCAGGGACCCTGAGGGGCAGAGTGCTCAGGTGCCTGCATTTGTGTTCTGGATTTGTGCCTGGTCCTGGCCTTGGAGGACTCTAAGATAGAGCCATCCTGTGATTCTATCCCTAGCTAAGGTTCTGGCTCCAGTGGCTGTGTATTGTGGGAGTGTCCCTAGGACCAGTGCTGGGCTCCAAGGACCCCCGCCTGGAGGCATCAACTCCAATCTGCCGGCTTATGGAGAAGGTAAGATGGACCTAGCCTGGTGACTCAGCCACACCAAATGGCCTTTGAGAGCCCTGTGTGGCCTCTCCAAGAATTTTGGCGGGTCATGGGGAACTCCTCCAGCAACTGCCCAGTCAGGGCCACAGACCCCCAGGCGGAGCTTGGGGCCCGGGCTAGAGCGGGAGATGAGGGTGTTGGGATGCCAGGTGTTCTCAAGCTAAGTGGGTCCTTCGTGCTTCTTTGTTGAGATGGGGTCTTGCTCTACTGCACTGGCTGGTCTTGAACTCTTGGGTCTAAGTGATCCTCATGTGGGTGTTATTTTTATTGTGGTCCCTGCTGAAAACATCCATGATTTTCGGCAGGTTCTTTGGGCTCTGTGCCTCTGTTGGGGCTTGTCTTAAGAAATCCCAAGAAGACCTGCATGAGGCAGAGAGTCTGGAAGCTCCCCTGTGAGCACGTTCCCTTGCCTCTGGGGGATCCACCAGGCCACCTTTGCCAAGGTCTTCCCCATCACCTCTCCCTAATAAGTGCATTTTAGGGCTTTGTGCCCTGGGCCTTTTGCTTCCCTCACTACCGGACCTCTCTTGCATACTGAACCTCCTTATGGACGGAGCTTCCTCTAATAGATCCAAAGTCCTTTAATGGCAGACTATACATCCTCATCTTTGTACCTCCAATGCCTGGACAGCACTTTGCACCTTGTAGGCACTTATTAAATGCTGATTGAAAGAACAGTTGGATAAGCTTGTGTTCCCCCTATGAGCATGAGTTGCTCCAAATCACCCAACTTCCCATCTGTGGTTGGTATAGACTGTGCTGCATGGCACTGAATGAATTTGTGACATCAGTGGACAGTGGTCCCTGGGCAGATGGCCTTTGCTAGGTACTTATGGCCTCTCATCTGTGCTGTGATAGGACGGCATATTGAATCTCCTTTTTATTCCCCGAGTACCTCATGATGTGGGTCTTGCTCTGGTCAGGTGCTTCTTAGACACTTGGATGGCTAGGCTGCCCCAGGAAGGACGGAAACATTGAATGACAGATTCATTAGGCAAGTGACTGACTGCTCCTAGGAAGCCATACCAGTGAGTTTGCTGGTGTCTGGTGCCACCGGGCCCTGCATGCCAAGCCACTCATGCTTGTCTGCTTCAGCCTCCCTCCAGCCTGTGCCAAGTGTCCTCCAGAGCAATGAGAAGCCACCACAGCTCTTGAGCAGCCATGGGGACGCAGGTAACCTCAAACTGGACATACCTTTAAAGGACTGGCAGGCTAGGAATGGCCACCCCAGGAACCTTGGAGCTCTGACTTTAGGGCCTCGCCCTCTGGCACTTAACCCCTCACTGGAGTCAGAGGCCAACAGGGTGGCCCAGGACACCATCCAGATCAAGGACAAGCTCAAGAAACGGAGACTTTCAGAGGGCATGGCAGCATCTTCAAGAGGTGAGCTCTGCCACCTGCCACCACCATCCTGAGATCAGGCACCCCAGGCCACTCAGGCTGTGAAGATCAGCAGATATATAGGTGACTTTCGGGGTCCACTGGGGCTGTTTAGTGGGCACCTTCCAAGATGATGCCGCTGTTCAGGGTGGGATGAGGCAGGGGTGGTGAGGATATCTGTCGGGCACATAAAGTGTTAACAAAGGGCTGGAAGGGGGCGGCCTGTCTTCTAGGCTAGGCTGGAAATGTGAGGACAGCTACCACCCCACATCATTAGCTGGAAAGAAAGAGAGTAGGTGGGAGCAGAAAGAATTGATTGGTCCTATCACGTACCAATCAATCACGTACCACTAGCTTGGCATTTAATGTAAGTGATGTCACTGAGTCTTTGTGAATATCCCATTTACAGAGGAGTATATAGGGTCAAAGACACATAGGGACAGCAACTTGCCTGAGGTCACACAGCTGCTATCCAGGGCCAGAACCCACTATCCTCATTCCTATATCCCAGCACTGATTTTGTTTGCCTTCCTACCCATACTGTCTCTGTAGTGGGTCACTGGGATTGGCATTTCTACCATTCTATAGGAAAGGGATGGTGCCATCTGCTGGCTTTGCAGCTCTGAAGTCTGCCCCCACTTCCCACTGTCCTGGGACTAATTCATTTCCCATCCCCACCCCTGTGCAGCCTCTCTGGATCCTGGGGGAGGCCCCAAAGGTATTCCTCTGAGGAGCACCATCCCCCGCACCACCTCTCAGAGGCTGCTGAAGGTGCCCAGGCCGATGCCGCCCATCCAGAGCATCCCCACCACCCCAGAGGCCAGCGGAGCCAAAGAGAAGAGCCTGGACCTGCCGAGGAGTGGGCAGGGTCCTCAGGAGGTGAGAGCTAGTGCTCAGGAGATAAAGAGGTTCTGCTGCTCCAATTCTTACCTGCAATTGTCCTTCTGTCTGTCTTCCTATCCTCTACCAATCCCTGTTCCCATGTTTCTGCAGGTGTCTCAGGGGCTGCCTTCAAGGATGAGCGTGGCATCAGGAGAGGCTTGGGCCCTCATTTTTACCTCCCCCGCTGGGACTTCAGGGTGGTTGCTATGAAGGTTCAGAGGCTGCCTGGCCACTTGTCCTCTTTGGTCTAACTGTTCCAGAATTCCTCCTGCTTTCTGGCCCTCTCCATTTAAAGCTGGGGGTGTGGCAGAGGGAAAAGAACGCTGGGCCAGGACTCAGATTTGGGCTCTGGTTTCTGCTTGGCCCCTCACTAGCTGTGTCACTGTGGACAGGTCACTCCCTTGTCTAGGCCCAAGTAGGTACCTCTATAAAAATAGAGATTAGGACCAGGTGTTTTGAAAGTCCCTTCTAGCTCTGGTGTTCTAGGAGTTTTCTGAAATGAGAAAGAAAAATCCCCAATAATAATAATTACAATCACCAAAGAGCTTGCCTGCCTTCTCATCCAGAGTGATAAGGAAGTAAGGGGCTTTCTGGAGGCTGGGGGTCTGGTTGCAGGGTCATGGGACTGAAAAGGGAGATCGGTGGGCACTTCTCAGCAATCTGCCCTCTGGTGGCTCCTGGCAGAAGGAGCTGAGTATCCAGCATAGGAGGCTTTCATGGACCAGGATCCCCTCTGTTCCCAGGTGCAGATTTCCCCGCAATACCTGCATTGCAATGACGAGAAGATGCTAAAGTCACTGGGAGGCATCGTGATCCCACCCATCCCAAAGGCTGGGATGCCTGCAGGGACCTCCTCTAGTAGGTCTGGCTCCCTTCCCAGTCCCTTGCCTCCAGGCCAGCATGTCCTCACAGGACTGAGGGTCCCACCCACACGGTAAGAGCCTTGGCGATCTTCATTTCCCCCATCTCTCCAGGATCCACAGGGGCTCCTCACAGCTGAACCTCCATGCCAGCGCAGAGCTTCGGGGCATAGGCATGGGAAGCCACAGACCTGCAGGGACCATAGCGTTGTTGCTGGGGCTTATTTGATCCTGGGCTGCAGAGGGCTGGGAGCAATGGTTTAATGAACCATGTCTCCAGCCTCTTCTACAATTTCTTAATGTGTATTATTGCTATAGTGATGAAGAAAAGTGCAAATTATTTTAGAGCATGATTAAGTTCATGGTGGCTCTTTATTATTATTATTATTGGTACTGAGGATTGAACTCAGGGGCACTTGACCACTGAGCCACATCCCCAGCCCTATTTTGTGTTTTATGTAGAGACAGGGTCTCACTGAGTTGCTTAGTGCCTCGCTTTTGCTGAGGCTGGCTTTGAACTCGTGATTCTCCTGTCTCAGACTCCCAAAGTGCTGGGATTACGGGCATGCGCCGCCATGCCTGGCTCATTATTATTTATTTATTTTAATGGATAGAAACTATATTTTGTGTGTGTGTGTGTGTGTGTGTGCATGTGCACATATGTGTGGTCCACAAAAAATTTAGACTTAAAAAGGAGTCTTCATGTATACCTAAGTAGAATATGTAAATAAATAAAATTTCAAAAAAACGGAGTCTTCATACCCAATAAAATGTTGAGAATCCGTGGGGTAGAGAGTCTCTGTGCTGTAGGGAATCTAGATTTATGGTTTGTAAGTAGGACAGGCAGTGCCCTTTAGAGGGCAAACAGGATCCCATGGTGAGTCCAGACATGTCGCAGCAAATATGTGTGAAAGTGTGTGCATGTGTGTATGTGAGCATGTGTGTATTGGGGGGCGTATGTATGTGTGTTGTGTGTGTGTGTGTGTGTGTGTGTGTGAGTGTGCTCATGGCCTATGGGCCTGACTTACCTAGCACAGTCACTGTGAAGTTCCTGTTGTGACTTCTTTCTCGTTGCTTTGGCCTGATGTTCTGAGGTCTCCCACTTCTCTCCATGTCCCTTGCTGTCCTGTCTCCTGCACTGCCTTTCTGCTATCCTTACCTGTGTCCGTGTCCCCATCTTTCTCCAGCACTGTTGGGGTGTGGGAACCTATGCACACACCAGCTCCTGGATGCGCATTCTCTGCTTGATTTCCCCTCTCAACCTCCTCAGACCGTGCCTGCTCCAGCCTCCTCTCCTTCCTCCTCTCCTGCTCAGACACCTGCCTCTTCCTCCCCTCTGTTGGCATTACGGATGGTTATATGACTCTCTAGCCCCAGACCAGTGGCTTTTTCACCTCATTGCTCTTGACTTTCTTGCATCATGTGGGCTGTTGATGGTCCTTGAACTTTCCTCCTTCTTCAATTTCCTGGCTCCTGCGTACCTGCTTCCTGACCTTCCAGGTGGTCTCCTGCATGCCCTCTTTCATCCGTCATTCTCTTAAATTTGGCCATTCCTGAAATTGATCCCAGAGCCCTCTTCGTTTTCTCCTGCAGCCTTCTGTGCTGAGGTCTCCAGGGTCATGTGGGTGGGGTGATCCTGCAACTCCTGCTCTGACCTTGACATTTTCCCAGAGGTCTATTCTTGGGCTGCCTATCTCACAGCTGATGCAGATCAGCATGGGGGTGGCAATGTGGAGTACCTCATGCTCCCCGAAACCACCTGTCCCAGGACCTCCTTATTTCCATCATGGTGCAGGCATGTGCCTTGGTCTTCAAATCTCAGCACCACATTTGACTCTTGTTCCCAGTGGCCCCCATTCCTCCCAGATGGCCACATGCCCTCAAGTCTTTCTTACAACAATAAAAACACACACGCACAAGCTCCCACCTGGCTCTTGCCCTCCTATTTCCTCTGGGGTTTGCCTGTTCTAGCTCTTTCTTGACTTCCGCCAACAGCTCCTGACCTGCTCTCCATTCTCACCTGGTCTCCTCACACCCACCATCCCCCTAACGACTCTTCTATGACCTTCACCTTTATTGACCTCCTGGTGCTCTCTCCTCTCTTGGATGGCCTTTAAGATGAGTCTCCTTGATCCGACTTTGGGGAGCATCCTTTGCACTCCACTCCATGTGTTTCCTCATGTGCTGCTCTGGAGGACACTCCCACCCCTGTCGGTGCACTGGTTCCTGAACGGGAGCCTTGCTTCCCCAGATGGTGCCTCCCCTTGTCCATCCTGGCACCCCACACCCCAACACTTCTGTTCTATCCCTTGCCCCCCATTCTTTCTCTACCATTCCATGTCTCCACTGGCTTTCATAGGCTGCAAGGGGTACTGTGAGTTGACCATCATCTTGAGTGGACCAAGTTGTCCACTTGACATCCAGCCCGTGGACTGCCGGATCACATTCTTTCATTATTTTATTTATTTAAATTTTAAAAAATATTTTTAGTTGTAGATGGACACAATACCTTTATTTTATGTATTTTTTATGTGGTGCTGAGGATCAAACCCAGTTCCTCACACATGCTAGGCAAGTACTCTACTACCGAGCCACAAATCACAGCCCCTATTTATTTAAATTTTTTTAATATTTATTTTTTAGTTGTAGGTGGACAGAATATCTTTATTTTATTTTTATGTGGTGCTGAGGATCAAACCCAGTGCCTCATGTGTGCTAGGCAAGCATGCTACCACTGCGCCATAACCCCAGCCCAAATGGGATCATTTTTTGTGTGTGGGTGTGGTGCTGGGGATTGAACCCAGGGCCTTGTATATGCCAGGCAAGCACTCTACCAACGGAGCTATATCCCCAGCCCTCATTTAAATTTGATTAACACATTTTGCCTAGTTAAATTTATTTTCTTTCTTTTTGTATTTTTCTTGTATTTATTTTATCTTCTTATTCTATTCTTTAACTTGCAGCATTAAAGGGCAGGGGCCATACCTCCAGAGTCTCTATGGCTCCTATGATGGATGCCAAGCTTGGTGTCTGCCATGGATTAATCACACAATTGCCTTTGTGCTGTCTGGTTGTGACTTGGATTTCTCTTCACTGACTCTGTGAAGCTGTCTAGCCAGTGAGTGGGAAGGAGCCTCTATCTCCATCTCATTCATTCACCTGTCTATACTTTTATTCTCTCGAGAGCTATTAAGCACCTACTATGTGCTGCAGAAACAAAGTCAAATAAGACCCACCAGAGAGATTTAGGAAGAAATCACTGAGTCCACATTCTGTTAGGAGGTTGTGAAATGGAAGGCTGCCTGTCCTGCTGGGAGCCCAGTAGAGAGTCATCTGCATCGTGGAGCTGGGAAGATTTCTTGGAGGAATTCCTAAGGCTGAGGGAGAATTTGTGAGGTGGAGGAGAGAGACACGAAGGAGGAGCCCATGGGACTTTGAGGGAGCGGCAGAGGGAGGGAGGCAGGAGGGAGTGGGCTGTGCTCACCTGTGTTTGAGAGACAGGCTACAGGTAAGCAGGGCTGCGAGTCATAGGTGGTCCTCTAGAGGTGTGTGCTTTATCCTGGGGGAATGAAGTGTCACTCAAGGCTTTTTGGTGTGTGTGGGGACATTGGTTCGATTTCCAGAGGCCCGTTTGGGCAACTGTGGATCTCTGCAGACCAAGGTGGGGCTGCGGCAGGGGTGGAGGGGGGGCCCAGGTGCTGGAGCAGGGTGAGACCAGGTCTGCAGTAGTGAGGTGAGGATGCAGGAGGCAGGGAGCAAGGAGGAGAGATTGGGGCACTTGCTGGTGGGCTCAACTTGCCTTGCCCCTGGGACAGGCCGGCCTTGATGTGTGGCAAGGAGGGGCTCATGCAGGTCTTGGCTGCTTCAACCCCTCTCCCTGGGGTGGGGAAGAAGCTCAGCCATTTTTTGGCAAAGGGAGGTACGGGGGCACTGAACTGTGCACCTGCATTCAGTCAGGTGGCCCAAGGGCCCTAAGAGCTCTTGGAAGCCATCTGGCAACCATGAGGACTTCCCAGCTGCCTTCCCCTGCCTTCCGCGTCCTGTTTGTGCAGTGGGCAGTGGAACTGCGATGCAGTGCCTGGGGCCATTCTCTGTGTCTCCAGCCCACACCCAAGGGCTAGACCTGCTCTAGGCAGAAGCTGGGAGTCCTGGCTGGCCTACACCCAGGGTTGAGGTACAGGAGCTCTGTCCCCTAGTAGACCTGGGGTCCCCTGACCTCATTGGTCCTCTGGGTCAAGGCAGGCATTGAAGTTGGGCTCTCCTACTGCCCATTCTCAGGCCCATCCTGACTTGGGTCATTCTGCCGAGTGAATCCACTGAGGCCCGAGCCCAGGATGCTGTGTCCTAGTACTTTTGTTGTGGCTTGTTACCCCTGCCAGCTCCAGTGGGTCCTGATGCCTATGTACTTCCTTGCTGACAAGAGAAATCACATTGGAGATGGCACAGCTGGCCTCCCTTGGGGCACAGGTCTCATCTGTGGCATTGATGCTCTAATGCTAGTGTCTGAACAGTGCTTGGCACATTGTAGGTGTTCAGTAAACATCTTTTGAATGAATAAGTGGTGCTTTCTAGTAAAAAAAGCAAAACTGCAGTGCAAACTCGTGCCAGGAATGTCCTCATCTACCCTTCCTGTGTGCCATCAGGATTGAATTTCTAGTACAAAACAGAGGTGGTTTTCCATGACAGCAAAGTGGACCAACCCCTCTAGATTCCCCTAGGAAGGGGAGAGAGGGGAGGAGGAACATTTAGGGGCCACTGAGCCAGGTGGGGGTACTTTATAGAACTTCAGCTCAAAGTTCTCTGAGCTGGGGGACAGTTTACACTCTGAAGCAGCTGCTGTCCTGCCACACAGGCCCAGGGAGCCACAATGGCGGGTGGGGCCCTCCTTGAAGACTCATTTACATGTGGGTGCCAGCTGCCTGGGGACAGATGAGGGCACAGCCAGGAAGCTAGGCTGAGCCCTGTGTCTGGGCTCCCAGCCTGCCTAGTCTGCTCCATAGCTGCCCAGGGCATGCAGGAGCTGTATCTCCTGCCCTTTTCTTGCCTGAAAGTGAGCTTGGACAGGGAAAACAGCTCCCTCCCCGTCCGCAGTCTCTGTTCCTCATCCTGAAGCCACCTGTACCCCCCCCACCCCCCACATCTCTGGCTTGACTTCTCTCACTCTTCTCTTTTCTCCCCCATTCTTTTAAGATTGGTTCAGGAGAGTGGGCCTCGGGAGAAGACCCCTAGATCTTTGGGTATGTATTCTCCATGAGCATGCCCTTGTTTTTGACCCTTTGTATTCCTGGGCTGGTTCATGGAATAGAATTAGGCCAGAGGAGACCTCAGGGTTCTCATTTCTGAGCCCCTCATTTCACACACGGGGAAGCTGGTGTCACCTGTGGTCCCTGGATGGAGGGTGATGGTAGGCCTGGGCGAGGGGCTGGAGAGGCAGTGTGTATTGGTGCCTGCTCTGCCTATGTTGACACATGGGCACACCAGTTCATGATGGCCCAGATGAGAGAGATGGCTCTGTTTCCAGTTGACAAATGAGGGGACATGGAGGCTCAGCGAGCTGGATGTCCTCCCTGGCCTTGCAATGTGGAAAACAGCCACCTCAGATTTGCACTGGGGACCTCTTACTCTGTTTTAAGCAAGCAGAGGTGACCTCACTGGACAGAGTATGGAATCACATTCCACAGACCTTCAGTTGGGGCAGGTCTTGGCAGGTCTAAATGTCAGAGGAACAGGGCCAACTGCCAGGTGCAAGCAAGGAGTCGGGGCTGGACAGGAAGCTCTCATCAGGGAAGAGGGAGGGAGGAGGGATCCTTTCTGGGCCTGATGATCTCACTCTGGAGAAGCAGGCCATGGCTGTGGTGCAGGGGAGGTGAGGCCGCAGCCCTCCTGCCCGCTGGCTGGCTGGGTGGGGCACCCTGAGCTGGGTGCAGGTAGCAGGAGTTGGCGCCAGCTGCAGTGCTGACTGGCAGGAGGGTGGCCAGCTTCCTGGCAGGTCCCTGGCTAGTCAGCTCAGCAGGTGGGTCATTTGGCGCAGGGGTAGGCTCTTGGCCAAGAGGCCTCCAGATCAGGACACAGAGCTGGACCTGAGAGACAGGCCTGGCACTGAAGTCTTGGTGGCAGCGCTTCTCCCCTGTTTCCTGACTGGGCTGCAGCGGGGTGAGCCCAGGCAGCCTGGGGTGACACTCATGCACCTCAAGTGTCCTTTATGAGCCTCCCCTGAGATTGTTGGCGTGGAGATTTGGGCCAGGAGACCCTGTCATGAGGGCCTGGCTATTCAGACAAAGCTTCTTAAGGTGTCCCTTAGGATTAAAGGTGAGGAAGTAGGATACAAAGAGCAGAGTCCTTAGAGGGCTCCCTGAGCCTCCAGCTGTCAGCTGGGGATGACATTGCCTGGTATGTGTAACATGCCTAGCACATAGTAGGGGCTCTAATGACATTGTCTGCAGCTGAGGGATGCCCCAAATCTTGGAGGCATCCTGTAGACCTTGCCCTGGTCAATTGGCCTCTGCCTCCCAGTGTCCTCTGCCCTGTCTCTCACCTCTGGGCAGATGGAGGCTTCAAAGCCTCTCTCCCCCGGGCCCTTCATCCTTTTCCCTGCCCCAAATAGAGGGAAAGGCAGGAGCTGAGCAGAGGACCTCGGGACCAGAGAGCTCTTCAGGAGTCACAGAGTCACGATTCCCTTTCTAGTCCTGGGCAGCCCCAGATGGTGGCCTGTGTGTGAAACGAGAGAATGGGGCTAGTGGTACTCCTCTGGCCCCTTCAGCTCTGTTATGGTGGAGTAAACGGTCAGCAGTCCTGTTTTATTTTTTCCTCTTCCTGATCCTGTTTCCTGCCCAGCCCCCTCTCCACCTCCATCTTAGAATAAGGCATGTAGTACTTGCTGAACTAATGAATGAAAGAAAGAAAGAAAGAAAGAAAGAAAGAAAGAAAGAAAGAAAGAAAGAAAGAAATGCGGCTGATGTGGTCCTAAGCTTCCCTGGCACTGTGGCTTAATAGAGGAAATCTAACCTCCATTAGGGAAGTGTTGGACAGAAGAACTGAGGGTAGAGGGCTTGGGAAGTCGAGTAACCCCAGCCACATGGTTGGGGAGCATAGCCCAGGTGCTGACTGTCCTCACCTCCATCCCTATTCTTGACTCCTCAGAGCCCAAACCTTTAGCCCCACCCATCAGAGACAGGTCTGCCACCTCCTCTGAGAAGCCTGTCCTGGCTTCATCACAGTCTGCTCCTATGCCATCAGCCTTCTTCAACCACGCCAAAGAAGTCCACCCCTTGTTAAAAGAAGAGGACCAGAAGGAGACCAGTACCAAGGTATCTGGGAAGCCAGAGGAAGATGAAGTCGGGGTCAAAGTGGACCACTGGCTAAATCCAAGTATGTTTCTGAAATGCTCAGTGTAGAGCTGGCCCATGGGAAATGGAAGAGAGCCAGGAAGAGCTGAGGCAGCTGCGTCAAACCCTGAAGGCCAGAACTGTCAATGATCTGGGGGTGAGGGTGGAAGAGAAAAGGAAACAAGGATGGGGCTGGGAGTGGGCACTAGGTGACGTGAAGAGTACAGAGGGTTGCTGAGGGGCAGGTGGGGGGGAGGAAGGACAGAAGGTCACACCCCATTGGAAGGAAGCAGGATGTGGGGGAGAGGACAGAGGGCTTAGGTGACCTACCAGGCGGGACAGCAACTGAGAGGCAGCTGACTCAGAGGCTTGGGGCCACCGCCTGCACTTGACAACCTGACAAATACTTTGTACATTAGAGGTGACCTTGGGGAAGTGGTTTCTCTTCCCTTGGCAGGACAGATTTTAGTAAAACTAGAATCGGTGCTGGTAGTGGGGCGGCGGCGGGGTGTGTGTGGGGGGCTATGTTCATTCTTTTAAGCAGAGATAAAATACTTTAGCTCAGTAAACACAACTAGGCGCCTACTCCCTCCCTACTAGGTGGGAGGTGGCGATTCTGCGCTGACAGTGAGAAGGGCCAGGCCTTGCTCTAGTGAGGGCGACAGAACACAAAGGTTCCTGATAATTCCATGTAGAGAGATGACTTCCTCATCTACTTGGCCTCAGCCTCCCACTCCACAGTCAGGCCCAGACCCTGGCATTACAAATCATTCACTGCACATTGTCTCAATCCCAAGCGTCCCATTGGCTCACCACCGTGCCTTTTTGTTCTGGCTCCACCCACCCAGTGCTCCAGCCGGGGCATGGGTTCACCTTGCGACACCATTCTCCCTGAAATTAGATCATCTAGCTTCAATCCACTCTCTGTCATCTCTTCCATCTCAAGAAAACATAACAAAACCAAAACACATCTATTGTACATCTCTTCTGGTTTTCACTCCTGAGCTCACTCCAGTCCGACTTCAAGGTCGCTAATGACCTTCACCTTCCCAAATGCAGCCACATCTCAGTCCTTGTTTACCTTGACCCAGCTGCAGCAGCAGCTCTTGATTCAGTGGGCAGTGTGGTCCTCTTCAATCCTCCATTTGGGGATGGAGATGGGGTGGCTCTTTCTTGGCTCTGTGCTTCCATGAAAGGCAGCTTCTTCTTGCCCCTTCTTTGCTGGCTCCTTCTCACCTTCCCAACCTCTCAAGGCTGAGCCCTCCTGGGCTTGGTCCTCTGGTCTATTTATATCACCCCCAGGACCTCCTCCAGTTCATGGCATTGAGTATCATCTCTAAGCTGAGAACTCCCGAATAGCCTTTGCCAGCCCCAACCTTCCCCTCACCTCCACACATTTAGTGCTACTCAACATCTTCCCTTAGGCACCTAATTATATTTTAAACCTACCATGCCTGAAACTCAACTCCTGAATCCTCACCTCACAAAATCTCCTCTTTCTCTAGTGTCCCCACGAGGGGATGGTGGTAAAAGGCAATTGCAGCCTTTGGGGGGCTCAGGCCAAACATCTCGGGCCCATCTATGGTTCCTCTCTTTCTCTCTCCTCCTGCATCTCATGCAAAACCAGGTCTACTTTCAAAACATGACCAGGGGCTGACGGTTCCACCATCCCCATCCCCACGGTCCTGGACAAGCCCCCATCTTGTGCTAGAGTGCTCCCTTGTTGCTGGTCCGCTCTGCCCATTCCACCTACTCCAGACTCTTTCTGTGTAACACTGTTCTTGGGATATGGAAATCAAAATGTTCTGGGTTGTGTAAGATGGCATCGTTGGAGGAGGCTAGGGGAAGGCTACACGGGGACTCTTGGACCTACTTTTACAACTTCTTATGAGTCTCAAACTCTATTTCAAAACAAAAAGTTAAAAGAAATCACCTAGG
Source organism: Geosciurus inauris (assembly GCA_004024805.1). Lineage (NCBI taxonomy): Eukaryota > Metazoa > Chordata > Mammalia > Rodentia > Sciuridae > Geosciurus > Geosciurus inauris. The sequence continues at coordinate 78,252 of PVHX01005654.1, read as the reverse complement.
AAGAAGCCAGTGCTCCCAAATGGAAGTCAGATCATGTCACTCCTCTGCTTCAAATCGTAAATGGCCTCCTGTGTCCCTCTGAGGAAAACCCAAGTCTTCGCCATGGACTACAAGGCCCAGTGTTATTTAGATCCTGTCACCTCCTGACCTGGTGTCACTGCTGTGACTCAGAGTTCTGCCAGGGTCTTCCCAACTGTTGTAGCCACACTGGGCACACCCCAGCCTTAGGGCCTTTGCACTTCAGAACATTTCTTTCCTAGAAGCTGTGTGTCTTGCTCAGAGCCTCTCTTCATTATGTCTCTGCTTCAATTTCACCTCCAGGGAGTCTCTCAAGGCCTGCTTATCTAAAGCAAAAGCCTCTGTCACTTCTGTCTCCTTCTAGTTTTTTTCCCCCTAGCATTTCGCTTGACATTAGAGATTCGTGTGTTTCTTGTCTGTCTCCTCATTTCACAAAACTCTTAGGGACAAGGACTTTATCTTTTTGGCTCCTTCTTGGAACAATGATTGGCACATGAGAGGTGCTCACGTTTTTGATGACTGAATGAATGAAGATATAGAGAGTATGGCCGAGTCCCCAAGACTAATGCAGTTTGTCTGGATATCGTGCCAGATCCAAGTCACCATCTCCAAGTCTGCACAGGAAAAGATGCGGCTGAAGCAGATGAAGGAGATGGAGTTGTTCCGGAGGGCAAAGGAGCCCGAGAGGGAGAAGGAGCTGGCTTCCCAGGTCCCCAGCTCACGGAGAACCTTAGTGAAGGAAGGTACTGGGTGCAAGGGATGGGAATCCCTCAGACTGGGGAAACTTCTTGGCTAATATCTGGGTTCTCAACTCTCTAAAGAGGGAACATTTGTAGCTCCTCACCCTCCCCATCCTGGGACGGGACATGGGCCCATGTCCACTCTCTCATTGTCTGTTTTTTTTTGAATTGGGGATTGAATTCAGGGGCACTCAACCACTGAGCTTCATTCCCAGACCTATTTTGTATTTTGTATAGAGACAAGGTCTCACTGAGTTGCTTAGTGCCTCACTTTTGCTGAGACTGGCTTTGAACTTGCAATCCTCCTGCCTTAGCCTCCCAAGCCATTGGGATTACAGGCATGCACCACCGTGCCCAGCTCATAGTCTGTTAATGGGACCATTTCCAAGAGGACCTTGGACACCAGGGCATGCAGGACCAGCTCAGTTCTAGGACTTTCTTTGTCTCCACAGGCCTCCTTCCCCTGAGGGGCAGTGGCACCCTGTCTGTACCCAGCAGGATGAAAAGCCCACGCAGAAACAACATTGGCATCATCCTGAGGAAGCGGGCCAACCGATCTTCTCTGCCCAGCATCCCTGTCAGCAAGCAGGAGCCCAGCTTTGCCCGCCATGCTTCAGGTGGGGCTCAGATCTCTGCCTGTGCCCCTCAGGATGCTCTGGGGCATGAAAAGGGGATATCAACTGCTCTGCCCGTCACCCATGTGGAACTAGCAGGTAGCCCCTGTGTGAGGGGTCAGCTTGTCAGGGAGAGGAATAGTGTCTGGAACTCATAACTGTCTAGGGACCAGGCTGGGAACCCAGAGATCACACCTGGTGTGACATATCCTAGCGGAGTCATTAGCATACCAAGATCAAAGATGCTAGCAAATTGCATCCAAGGAAGTAGAGGAAACTCCAGGAAGAGGAAGAGAGAGATTCCTGCCTGCAGTGTCATACTACCAGCTCTCAGCAGGACATCTCAGGAAAGGTGCCAAGGGATCAGGGGAAGCTCTGTCTCCATTCTATTTTGCCTCAGTTTTTTGCATACAAGACATTCACATGAGCTTTCGTTTGAAAAGATTACTAAAAAGTATTTGAATATAATCAATCTGGTCCAGTTTCTTTCAGTGGGATGTGGTGGCCAAGGTTGGTGGATTAAAACATAATTTTGGTGCTATAAATCATATGAACTCACCTTCACTTTCCATTCAACCTTTATGATTGTGTTAAGTAGAAAGGTGTAATTTGGGGTTAACTTTTAGAATCTCTCTTTTTTGATGAAGAGATCCTCCAGGCTCAGAGATGTCTGAAGCTGGCTCTAATTTTACAGCTAGGGTTTTAAAATATCATTCTACTTTTATTATAATTATCATATTCAATGACAAATAATATTAGTATAGCCATTATGGTAGTGACATAAAATTTTCTTTAAAATAAATTTACTTAGGATTTGGAAAGAGGCTTGACTTGAAGAAAATTACAAAGTAAGAAAAAGTATAGGTAATTAAAGGATATGGTAAAAAGATCATGGAAGTGGTAACTGAATGATTGATACTGGGAAATATTGATTTATATAACTCAACCTACTCACTTGATAGATAGTGGAACTGAGACTCAGAGACCCAAGGTCATCAAAGGTCCCTCTAGGTGTCAGTGGCCCATGGAACTAAGATTTTGGCTAGTGACTGTTGACCCAGTATGATCTGTTAGTGTCTCTCATTATTTAAACTGGATGTGTGTGGATGAGTAGATGGGTAGAAATAAGATCTTTAACTAGGTTGGGTTGTTGGAATTAAGAAAAAAGCCGGGCTGGGATTGTGGCTCAGGGGTGGAGTGCTTGCCTGGCATGTGTGGGGTACTAGGTTTGAGTCTCAGCACTGCATATAAATAAAAAAAAAAAAAGATCCATTGACAACTAAAAAATATTAAAAAAAAAAAGAAGAAAGAAAAAAGCCAACATTTTCCTCTTATATCCTCCCTGGGAGCAGAATTCAAATCTTCATCTTCCTCCTTCTTTTTCTCTCTCTCCTGATAGTCAACAGAGAATCACTTAAATTGTACCCCTTTTTTGGTTTGGCTGGAAATGATGGAATTTCAGGACTGTAAACTTGGCTATCTTCCTGATTTTTCTAATAAATCCTATAAGGCTCTACTCTTTCTCAGGACACCAGGTAGGTTTAGGAGAGCTTAATTGTGTCTACTCAATTCCTCCTGTTTTATGTGTATGAAGAATGAAAACTCCTGGACCACAAGGCAAGCTGTGAACGTTATTGAAAAGCTGTCGGAGTAGGGTCTAGGCAAAGCTAAAGTGGACACAAACCCTAAGATATTAGAGGATGGAGTGGCTTCTGCTGGTGCCTTTCGTGTGTTTTAAAATCTAGTGGATGCTAAATGCCACTGGAGCAGAGGTGGTGGCAGGTTGGGTTGGCACGGGGCCAGCTTGTGTCTTCTCCTGAATGGACCAGTGCTTCTTGCAAGCTTCACAGACCGCGTTAAATTCAGACAGGGGAGGACAGGGAAGTTGGCTCGCTGTTGCTGAGGCTGGCTTTGAGCTTGCGATTTTCTGGTCTTAGCCTCTCCAGTGGCTGGGATTACAGGTGTGCGCCACCGCACCTGGCTCAGGAAGTACATCTTTGTGTCTGGTTTTAAGTAAAGGGCTGCTTCTCCATCACATTTGCCCAGAACTGCCTGTATGTGCTGTAGTGAAAATCATCCCTGGGGTTGAGGAGAGTTAGCCAGGGAGCGAGACACTGGAGCGAGAACCCTGGGTTGGAGACCTTCTTGCCTGGCTGCCTGACGATCTCCCAGAGCCTGCCATATCCCACAGTGTGATCAGGGGCTAGAAAGAGGGCTTTTGAAATTCCTTCCTGTTCATCTGGGATTTTATGATTCTGGCATCTGTTTACAAAGGAGAGCATAGAAAACATACTCTGTTTTTTTGTTTGTTTATTTTGGTTGTAGGGATTGAACCCAGAGTGCTCTACCACTGAGCTACAGCCCCATTCCTGTTTAAAAAAAAATTTTTATTGGTTCTTTTTAGTTCTTCCTATTAGTAGAATCCATTTTGACATAATTAGATAAGCATGGATATACCTTGTTCTAATCAGTCCCCGGTACCCCTCCTTCCTCTTCTGTCCCCCGACCTTGCTCCCTTTCCTCTATTGATATTTCTGCCATTTTGAGACATGTTCTTGCTAAATTTCTGAGGCTTCCCTTGAACGTGCAATCCTCCTTCCTCAGCCTCCTGAGTAGCTGGGATTGTAGGTGTGGACCACTATGGCCAGCACACATACATGCTCTGTTTTTTGAATCACTTCCCTGTCTGTCATTGGCCACATCTTGACCCTGTGAGTGCCAGTTACCAACATTGTCTCCTCCAAGGCTCTTTACCTTTCCCTGCTTTCCTCCAGCTGTCTGTCTGTAGAGCACTTTCCTGGTCAGGCAGCCTCCCAAGAGGGTAGATAGTAGGAAGGAAGGAGCAGAGGCTCCTGGTGGAAGGGAGGTCAGAACCACCAAAGCCAACAGGGAGTCACTCACTGAGAGGCTTCCTGGGCCTCAGCCCAACCCCAGGTAGGGCAGGACTGGAGGGGAGTCCTGGCTCCTTGGGCATTGCCACATGACACCAAGCAGCATATCACAAGCTACTGTGGCCACCTGGTCAGACTGGCCAAGGCAGGAATGGAGACCGTCAACAAAGGGCAAAGGGTCAGATGCTTCCCTTGGCTCCCTGGGGTGTGAGGCCTGGGCTGGCTTCTCAGCACTCACCAGTCCCTCCTCCATGCACGGTGGGTTGGAAGGGGCAGCTGCTGTGGACATTTGCCCCTCCTTCAGTCCTCCTGGGTGAAGCTTGTTCTTTCTTTTCTGTTCTGTGGATGCAGCTAACTCCTTACCTGCGGTGCTCACTCTGGGGTCTCCTGAATGGGAGGAAGAGGAGGATGAGATGGATCTGAGAGCCTTCAAGGAGTTGAGGCCTTTCTCGAACCCGGAGCTGGGCTTGGTGGATGCCCTCCAGTGCCTCAACAGCAGTGACTGGTGAGGAGACACCTTCCTTGTGTGGCCCAGTGCGGAGTGGGACATGCCGAAGAGCTCCTGTCCCTCAGTGGCTCTACTGTCCTGCTCGTGGGCTCTGGTTCCATGAAAGGAGGGGCATATGTATGTGTGTACAAGCTTACATTTGTGTGTGTGTGTGTGTGTGTGTGTGTGTGTGGTGTCTCTAGCTTCCTGTGCCTGGGTTCCCCCCAGTTGACTCTGTGCACTGATCTGCAACATGCCAGGGCTAGGCCTGACAACTGTAAATTTGACTCCAGAACATGGGGACAGAGAAGGATCACAGCCCTTTATTTCCCTAACTCAAGTTGAATTTGTTCTGAGTCTTCCTCACCCTGCGCTGGGGGGACACACTGTTTTAATCATGAGTGGTGTGATGGCTCAGAATTCAGAACATTTGTGGAAATCCCTCAGGGTCTTCAGTCCTCACTCCAAGTGCCCTCCCTTGAGGTGTCTGCTTTGTGTCAGGGACCCAAATAGGTCTTGGTCTGGGCACCAATCCCAGCACTGCCAGACCTGAGGGCCAGCCAGGGCCCATACAATGGCTCATACTGAATGCTTAGGATTTCAGGCCTGGGTGACACTCCAGGAAGTGCTGCCTGTGAGGCCCTGGAATCCCACCCTGCCGTGTGCCAGTGTGTGTGTGTGTGTGTGTGTGTGTGTGTTTGTGTGTGTCCCAGGGGTCCCTGGTCTGCAGAAGGAGCAGGGCTTCGTCCTCCTCATCTATCTGTGATAGTCCCGGCCTTGCTTCTCAGGCAGATGAAGGAGAAGGGCCTGGTGAGCGTCCAGCGCCTGGCAGCCTGTCACTCAGAGGTCCTCACTGGGAGGCTGCACGATGTGTCCTTGGCAGTAACTGGAGAGGTGAGGCCTCCCGACAGACCATGTGCTTTGCCCCCTACCCCCCACTTGCTCCCCGTTCCTTGGTGCAGCTGTTCAAGGTGAGTTACACAGCAGCCACGGAGGGGCCCATGGTCCCTGGAACATGGGCATCTCTACTTTCGTCTCAGCCACTGAGGTAGGAGGACTCACCCATTCTTCTCTCTCTCTCTCTTTTTTTTTAGTAGCAGTGTTTAACCACGAAGCCACATCTCTAGTCTTTTTTTTATTTTTTTATTTTGGGACAGAGTCTCACTAAGTTGCTTAGGGCTTTGCTGAGTGGCTGAGGCTGACTTCAAACTTGTGATCCTTCTACCTCAGCCTCCCAAGTCTCTGGGATTACAGGCATGAGCCACTGTGCCTGGCTAGCCATGCATTCTTCAGATTGGAGAGCTGAGACCTGGGCTTTCTGTATGTGTAATCTTTGGGAAGTGAAACATTTGGAATCTAGTGTGCCCATTTGTCACAGTCTGTATTGTTCTTTGTACTCAAACTGCCTGAGGAGGCGTGGGCCAGATCCCCAACTTTAGGACAGCTGTAGCATTTCCCAAGGCCTGTCTGGGGCTGGCACTCAGCCTAGGTTGGGCCCAGAGAGGCAGTCAGATGCACTTGATCCACGTGGAGGCCTTGCAGACTGCTTTGGTGGGCGGGGGTATGAATACAGAGACCATTATGTTGACATGTAGGTCGGACTGGGTTGTGGCTCTGTGCTTTCCTGTATGTGACCTGGGGTCTTCTTCTTCCTCTGCAAAATGAGTGTCATTATACCTAATTCTCATAGTAGTTGTGAAGATTAGATTGAGCTTTTTTTTTTTTTTAATAAATGTGCCCTGAAGACTAAGTGTTGTACAAATTTCAGATGATAATGATGGAATTAATAATCATGATCGTAACAAAATGGGCCTGTTTTGCCCAGAGCTGCTGCAGGGCGTTCATTTCCAGCATGGTGAGGGGTGAGGATGGGGGCTTGGGGTTGGGGAAGGGTTAGTAGAAGGGCTAGTTCATTTCCCATCCTCCGTGTGTTCCAGAGCCCTAGACAGGGTCTGGCAGTCCTGGAGGGCCCCTTTCCTCTCTCTCTCCGAGGTCTCCAACCTCCGCTCCAAGGTGTCCCGCCTGGCCATCAGCACCCTGGGGGACCTCTTTCGGGCCTTGAAGAAGAACATGGACCAAGAGACTGAGGAGATCACCCGCTGCCTGCTCCAGAAGATGGGGAACACCAGCGAGTTCATCCAGCGGGCAGCCAACAGGGCTCTTGGTGCCATGGTGGAGAATGTGACCCCGGCCCGTGCCCTTGTGGCCCTCACCTCGGCAGGCATCTAGTATGTGGCTGTCTGTTGTCTAGAAGGGTCAGGGAGGCACAAGAGAGGCCCTAGGATGTGACAGAAGGAGGAAAGGATGAGCGAAAGAAACAGAGAAGGAAGGAGGCAGAAAAGTGAGGCTGCAGAGAGTCAGAGTACAGAAGGCGCCCCCCTCAGGCCTTGTAGCAGGGCTTTGCACACTTAGCTGGGGGAGGGAGACCCCTTCTTCTCAGGGGGCTTTCCCACCTTTCTTGGACCAGGCTGGGGATTCTGGGGTGAGATCCGCTGGAAGAGGAGGGGTGCTGTTGTTCTGATGCAAGGCCAGGGAGCACGGTGGCCATGGTAATGCCTCGGGAGACTGGTGGCAGAGAAGCCTGGGCTGTGCCCCAGGGGCTCCTGCACTCCCAGGGGCATGCCACTTCTTTCTGATGAAATCTGGGCCGGTGAGGAGAGGAAGACACAAAACTGGTTGTCTCCTGGAGAGGGAGGGGCTGCAGTTGGAGCCAGATTTGCTTTTCCCTTAAGAACCAAAAGCAAAACCAAAGGCATTTCCCGAGCCCTTTCTCCCATGGGGCAAAATGGTCCTCCACCCCAATAAGACAACCAGCACAGGCCTCTCAGGAGATACTGGGGCCTGCTGCGGCAGCCAGCACACCTTTGCACGTTACTGAGGGTGAGGAGCTCCTGAGCCACGTTGCCTGGGTTCCATTCTGGATGGTCCCTTCACCTCTCTGGGCCTCCTGATGGGCTTCTCTTGTCGAGTTCAGATGCCACCTGTTACAATGACCAATCCACCCAATTCAGTTCAGCAAACATGCATCAGGTTCTCATAGTGCCAGGGTGTGCTGGGTGCCACTGGGGTTGTGATGGAGAGGGAGAACTGTTCCCAGGGAGCTGGCAGCCTCACTGGGCTGGGGGCAAGGGCACACCTCAGAGGGATCATCTAAGTGTGCCTGTGAGGCTGGGAAGGAAGAGGAGGCACTGATTGGGTGGGATTTTTCTAGGTGGAGGAAAATGGGGTAGCGCCTGTAGACCAAAGGAAGACTATGCACTCAGGTAGGCCCTGAGAGCACTGGGCACAGGGGCCATTTGGGAGCATCGTATGGCTTCGGACAGTTGTTCCTCCCTTCCCCATGGTTGTTGTTGTCGCCTGTAGCCCTGTCATTGGGAACTGATTGCTCTGTCCTCCAGGATTCTCCAGCCGTGTGTGGGAGCCGTGGTGGGCTGGCCTGAACACAGGTCTGCAGTCTGCACTTTTAGATCCATGGGTGCCAGCTGGGACCCCCACGTCCCCATCCTGTGACTGACCATGTGGCTGTGCTTGTTTCTTTTCAGCCACCGAAACCCATTAGTCCGGAAATGCACTGCTGAGCACCTTTCAGTCGTCCTGGAGCAAATTGGTGCTGAGAAACTTCTCTCAGGCACCAGGGACAGCACAGACATGCTGGTGCACAACTTGGTGAGGCTTGCTCAGGACTCCAATCAGGACACCAGGTACGGCAGGGCTGGGCCTGGGGCAGACAAGGCTGCCAGCCAGCCCCTGGGGCCCTGGCCCACACAGTTCAGCTTCCCTGGGGTTATGCAGAGGGACAGCCAGCTGAACTGAAGCTGACTTTCCTTTACTATTGTTCCTCCTCTCTCCCATGTCACAGTGAATTCTATTCAAGGAGTGGTCAGTACCTCCACTGTCTGGAGAAACCAAGCTCCTGTTGTCTTTCTCTTAGTTAAGGGAGACAGAGAATACATTAATAAATATTAGACCATTTTAGACACAGGTAAAGGATGCAAAGGTAAAAACAAACAAGAAGATAGAGTGGAGAATGGATTGGAAACAGGTTTAGACTGAGGTCTGGGGAGATGTGATAACTGACCACGTTGCCTGGCTTCCATTCTGTATGGTCACTTCAGCTCTCTGGGCCTCCTGATGGATGGAGTCAGCTTTTTGAGATTGTGGAAACATGATCCAGGCAGAGGAAATAGTACTGGCCTCTGAATTGGAACTGCCTGGTGTTCAGGGACCAGGATGGCCACACTGGGTGAAGCACCAGGAGTCAGGGGCAGAGTGGACAGGTGTCAGATCATAGAGGGCCTCTGAGGCCAAGGTCAGGGTTGGAATTTGGGGTTGCATAAAGGGAGGCCACCAGAGGATCTTTTGGTTGGAGTGTGAGGAGGTCTTAGGGGGTTTTAAGCAGCCCAAGCTTAGGCCGGGGCCCAGTGGATTCCACTCCTTAGTTCAGGGCATCTTCTTACCATGTCTGGAGGTGAGTGTGCACATCTAGCTCTCCTGCTCCATCCCCATTCCCTGTGAGGACTGTGCTGCACCTGGCTCAGCTCCAGAGGTCATGCCCACACGCATCAGCACTGTGTCCCAGGTGGCATTCATGTGAGCTCCCATGTCTGCATCTCCCTGAAGACTATGGTGCCCCCTTATCCTCCCCCTCACTGCTGCTGCAAAGGAGCTTCCTGTGGCATCCTCACATGTGTCCCCACAGAGCCCTCTGGGAATCTTCAGGAACAAGCCTGTGGGCAGCACTGCCACCCAGGGTGTGTGTACAGTCCAGGGGCCCTGCCTAGCTGGAGCTCCCAGCATGCTGGCCCCATGGGCCTCCCTTCTGCCAGCTGAGGTGTCTGCCTCCTTGTGGCCCAGCCAACATGTGACAGTACTTGGATTTCTAATTTTTATCAATCCCATGGGTGAAAGTGACAGCTCATCATTGTTTCTGAGTGTTTTCATCTTGATGACTAATGAGTTTGAGTGTTTTTTTTTTTTTTTTTTCTCACATGCTTGCTAGCTGTTTGATTAAAAATATCTCTTTCTGGCTGCTCAGTGGAGGATTGACAGTTGGGGAGAGGAGACAGGATGCAGGGTGGACAGCAGATGATGGCGACACACAGTCTAGGCAAGGGGGGCTGGAGGCTGGGCTGGGATTGAGGATGACTTCGATACATTTTGAAGGCAGAGTCAACAGGATATAGATGAGTGGTGATGGTTTCGGAGACAAATAAATCAAAGATGCCTCTCAGGTCTTTAAACTAAACAACCAGGTGAATGCGAGTGCTGTTTCCTGAAGCGAGGAATATTGGTGAAAAGGAAGGTTTGGGGTTGTTTGTACTTGCTGGTAGGTGATGGAAATGGAGGCCTAATCTCTCTCTGGGTCTAACATTCTCTCCCTTCTGATTTCCCTTTTATTCTGGATGACCCTGACTGCCTTTCATTTTCCATTTTGGAAACCCCACGCCTCCTGGTTTCTGGCCACGGGACCTCCTGGTTTTCCTTTCCCAAAGGCCATTTCTCCACCTGCCTGCCCTCTGCGTGGAGGTGACTGTGGAGTCTTTAGTCCTTGGTCGTCCTCCTCCTCCTCTTCCTCTTTTGGTTCTCTCTTCTCATGACTGCAGCCACCATCACACTCTGACATGCTGCCCCTTGTCTCCCTCCAGACCAGACTCTTTTATGAGTGTCAGTCTCACATCTTTGATACCTCTAAGGGACCTGCCACTGGATGTCCCAGTATCATCGTCAGTGCAGAGTGCTCCTAAAGGAGCTCATTGCCATCTCCCCAAGCCTGCTTCTTTGGCTGTGTTCCCTTCACTATTCATAGTGACCATTATTTGCCAAGTCACACAAGGTGCAAAATAGGGATTCCTGTACTTCATTCAACCTAAGACTCACATTTCCCCCACATTGTAAGATCTTTGAAATTGGCCTGCATCTTACAATCAGAGACCTCTCAGTTGCTGTGGTGAACCTAAGTGATTACAACTTGGCTTTTATATTTTGCACATTTTCAAACTTTGCAATTCAAGTTTGCATTGTAGGACCTACGCTAGAAGCTTTTCTTTCCTTGTCAATCTTTTGATTTATTTACAGAAATCATTTTGGGTGCTCTGCAGAAAATTGTTGAGTTTAATTACTATTTAAAATGTCTTAGAAATATTATACTAGTATTTGGTATTGAAATGAAAAGTTGTTGTGTACAAGAAGACATGGAAACAAGCAGTGGGGCAGATGTCATCAGACATCTGTGACGCCATCGTTCACTGTTGAAGAAATGGCCTACATTTCACATTTTCTTACAGAGAAACCACCAAGAACTTTACCTGACCCAAGACAGAAAAATACTCAAAAGTAATGTTACCTTGTTTTTCCGAGATAGCTTTCGCATGTGGGGCAGTGTGACCCAAGGCAGTAGAAATTGCCAGAATTTTATTTTTCTGTTTTTCCTTAATGGAAAATAAAGTCATGGTGCATTTTACAATCATGGAGTCATAGGTTGGGTGAAATATGATAATTCTAGATGCTTCCTGCTATCAAATCCTGTAGTTTCACCCCTAACAGCCCTTGAATCTGACTGCCTCTTATTCTCACTCTGCTGCCTTATTTCAGGTCTTCAGGTTTTGCCTGGGCCCTGATGTTAGCCTCCTAACGGTCTCCGGGCCCCTAGGCTCGACTCTACCAATCACCCTCCACATTGCTGCCACAGGGGTTGTGACTAATGCACAAAGCTGATTGTTCCTCAGCTTCCCATCGCCGGCGGCTGAATTCCTTCACGTCTCCCTAAACAGGGCCTTGCCTTCTTCTCCGGCCTGTTCTCGTCCTGTGTCCAGTCCCTGCTCACCCTTCCTCAATCTGATCTCCTGATGATGTGTCAGACTGTGTTATGGACTCTGGATGGCCCTTCTTTCCTACTTATTTCCTAGTCCCAACTCACTTGTGAACTCCTACTCATCCTTTGAGTCCCAACCCAAGGGTCACCTCTCCCCCAAAGCCCTCCTTGATTCCCGCCCCCCTAACTATCACCATTCACCAGATAGAGCGGATCACTCCCTCTGTACTGTCTTCCTTCAGACTTCTAAATGTGGCACACTAGAAAAAAAGTTAAGTACATTTTTATGTAGAAGTCAACAGAATATTGGATAGCCATTTAAAAGGATGCTGATAAAGAGTTTTAAATGACATGGAAAGATGATGATAAAGTGAAAGTGAATGATAAAGTGAAAAATCCAGATGCAAAGCATGTATACACTCTGATATCAACTTAAATGTGTTTGCATAAAAAAAGTGTAAGAAAATGTGTAAAAATGTAATAGTGATTTTTCTCTTGGCAATGTCATTAGGGATGATGTTTGTTCTTTCATGAAGCTAATCTTTAAGTGTGTAGGAATTGCTTTCCTAATGAGAAGACGTATTAAGAACTCTCCTGCTATCATTGAGAAGACTAGGAAACTGTAGTGCCCAGGTCTTGTGCCCTTCTGTTGCTGTTGCTTCAGCTACTCTTTCTGCTATGGCAGGTTTTATGGCCGGAAGATGGTGAATATCTTGATGGCCAATGCTAAGTTTGATGCATTTCTGAAGCAGTCGCTCCCGTCACATGACTTGCGGAAAGTCATGGCGGCCATCAAGCAGAGGGTGAGTTGATGGAGTGTGACTCCCAGTCTTTGGGGGCAGAGCAGAGCCTGGTGGCCCACAGTGGGTCAGGGGAGTAGAGAATAGACTCCAGAGCCTTTAATTTCATCCATTACCCCTGACAGGTGGGATACACGTGGCTTCTGGTCCCTGCGCTCATTCCCGGTTCTCCTCTCCCTGCCTAAGTTCCTTGAGCTCCCTGGGCCTACATGTCTTCATCTGCTAAGTGGGGATCTTGGTCTCTGCCCCGCAATATCCAGGGCTCTGGAGAGCTCAGCGGTGACCCCTGGAGCTCTCCCAGGCAGAAGGGGTGATTCCTCATGTTAGAGTCTATACAAGAATGTTGGGCAATTCCCTAGAGGGTAGTTTCTTTTAGCTCATGTTTGGTGTGTCTTTTTTTCAAGGGAATAGAAGATAATCGAGAACTTCCATCTGCCAAAGGTCGCAAGGTGTTGAGGAATCTGGTGGCATGTGAGAACGGGCTACCCACCGAGGAGGGGTATGGCTTCTCTTGTCTCTCTGGGGCTTCATGTTCAAAACCACCAACAGAAGCATCTTGCTTGCCCATGGCCTGGCGTTGCTCTGGGGTGGACTTGTGGATCTTATGTGTAGCTGAGATCTAATTGGGCCTGCAGTACTAATGGATGTATTTAAAAGATGTGTTTCCCTACCCAAGTCTTGGGCAGACAAAATCCTGGTCTTGGAAGTTGGTTCCCGCAGTCTTGGCCATGGGAGTGCCCTTCCACTAGTGCAGGTGGGGCTTGTTGGTCTGGCCTTGTGTGTCTTCATTCATTTAGATCAGTAAATCCTTTAGGCACCAGATGTGAATGTGCAGGTAGGGCATGGCCGGGGCCTTGGGGCCCCCTGGGTAAGTTCAGAGGCGCAAGCAGACAAGAAGGCCTAGGCTTAGGGGTTGGAGGGTGGATCCTGGGAGCAATTAGAAACCAAGAAGGAATCTGATGGTCACTCCTTAAAATTTAACCATTCTGCCATGTCTTGGGAGGATGCCACCTGAACTCAGCAGGGCCTCAGTAGAAGGCCCATCTGCTCTTTAGTAGCAGTTTCCTGCTTCCTCCCACTAGGCTCTCAGTGGGGAGCTCCTGTTCCTTGCCCTGGCAGCCTCCCTCTCTGCTATGCATTTGTTTAGGTTTTGCAGTCTTCACCTGGAACATGTCTATTGGCATAACAGGTTCAGCTCACCTGTTATCTTCTCTCAGATGCTCTCTGACGCTCTGTACTCCCCCCACCCATTCTCAGGGTAGACAGCTGCCCCTCTTCCTTATAACTGCCCTCTGTTGGTCCATGACCTCCTTCAGGCAAACACTGTGCTTCTCATTCTCAGTGCTCAGCACAGCTCTTGGCACTCAGAAGGCAAGAGTGTGAGGTGCAGGAATGATTGACAGATTGGATGATGCTGAGTCCTTTTGGGTGGGACCTGGGTGTAGGGCATGAGCTTCGTGACCCTGACTTTGAATTTGGGGTGGAAGACAGGGGTTCTCTATGGAGCTGCTCTCGTGCTGACTCGATTAGGCCAGGGGGCTCAGATGGGCATGTGATCCAAATGCCAGGGACTAGAGCTTCATAACATTTCTCCAGTTACTAGAGAGACAAGAGCAGACCCTGGCCAACAGGTGCAGGATCCAGCCACCAGGTAGAAGGTGGGGCCTGATGAATTTAGAGATCTTTCCCTACTCTTGGATTAAATGTGCACCAGTTGGGCTGGAGTGGATCTCAGTGGCTGAGCACTAGAATGTGTGAGACTCGGGGTCCAGCACTACAAAAGAAAACAAAGAAGTGCGCACCATCATCTTTTCACGTATATTCACCACTCCCTCCATCTTTCCCCCAATTTCGTACGTGTCTTCTGAAAGGAGGGGAAAAGGCAAGAAGAGAGAGCTCTGCCTGCTGGCAAGGGGATGGGACCCTAGGCAACCACATCATTGTCCTCAGAGGAAGAGATTTTCAGAGTTCCCAAGGCCAGTGTCCCCAAGCAGCAGGTCGAGGAGAATCTTGGGGTGGAAATAAGCTGCAGGTAACACAGTGGTCTTTGTTCCATCTGCCAGTGGGATGGCGTGTGGTATTCATCCCTCCTTCTGCCTAGGCTTGGCTCCAATGGCCCTCGGCGGGTGGGGCTGCGCTCCTTTGTGTGGGGAGGCGTGGAGGCAGAGGAATGGCTGCGGGAGCTGGTGCGGCTGCTGGAGGCCAAGGAGTACCAGTTGCGGATGGATGGTGTGGGACGGCTCCTTGAGCACTGCAAGACCAAGCCAGAGCTCATCATTGCCAATCTGGTCCAGGTGAGCACTGCCCACCCTGCCCTCTGGCCTGTCTCTCCCTTGTGGGTGCAGCTTCAATTTGGAAAACTCTGAACCAGGGTTGGACATTGTGTCAGCCCTCTCAGGGTGGAAGGGCCTGTTTTCCAGTTAGTCTTTCTAATGTCAGATGGGGACCTGAATGTGGCTGAGGGGTTGACCACACCTTGGAAATGTTCAGAAATTTCTTGAGTGTCTCTCATCTGTCTGACAGATTAATGATGAGGAAACTAGGAAGTACAGGTAGAGGGCACCATGGGGGAGATCTTTGGTTAGTTATTTCTATAATGTGTGTGGGGCAGAGCCTGTAGTTGGGTCATGAGGGATGGAGAGGTGGATTAGGGGTCAGTATAGCCTTTTACAAGTAGAATACCAGGGTGAATGCCTGCTTCTTCCTGGAGCAAGTTTGCTGACAGTCATTCCTGTGGCAGAGTAGAGGCAGGCTGAGTCCCAGACCTGATGTGCATCCAGGTGTCTTACTAGCTATGTGATCTGAGGCATACCATTTAATCCTTTGGAGCCTCAGTTATTGTTTATGGGAAGTGGAATAACATGTCAAGGTTATTCAGTGGAAGAGCACAGAGGACCTCCGTGGTGCTGGGGGCTTGGCAAACAAGGAGTGCCCAATGCACGTTAGTTCCTCCTTCTTGCCACCTTCCTCTTGAAGAGATGAGCTCTTCATGATTGGGACTGCTGTGGCACAGGTTGGAAGACCCCTTTTGAAGATGCAGTTGGAATCCTGGCCAAGGGCAGTTGGTCCGGCTGGGTGAGCTCCAAGGTCCCTGGCACTGTGGGATTCCTGCTCAGCTTGAGCTCCCATGGGCTCTTGGCTTTTGTTCCCTCAATAGGTCTTTGATGCTTTCACACCAAGGCTTCAGGATTCCAACAAGAAAGTGAACCAGCGGGCCCTGGAGTCCCTTGCCAAGATGATCCCCCTCCTCAAAGACAGTGTGCACCCTGTGCTGCTCTCCTTCATCACGGCTGCTGCAGACAATCTCAACTCGAAGAACTCGGGGATTTGCACGGCTGCAGCTGCTGTGCTGGATGCAATGATGGAGAGCCTGGGTGAGCGTCCTGCTAGGTCCTGTGGGGCTCTGGAGGCAGCTAACTCCTGAGTCACCACATGTACCTTCTTGCTTGGTGAATGGCCTTGGTTGGTTCTTGGGCCAAGAGCCTCCCCAGAGGTTGTTCCGGCCAGGTGTCGGCATCCCAGGGGCTGGGGCTCTTGGCTGGAACCTTCTCCATGTCCTATCCACCCAGGCGCCAGATGGTTAGAAGTGGAGGAGATGTGGAGATGATCTGTCTAGACTCCTTTTAGCCACAGAAAGGAAATGACTCCCCCAGGGCCACACAGTACCATGGCAGCTGAGTGCTGGACAAGGCTCAACTGGGGAGGGCATGGTGATGGACAGAGGGAGAGATGGAGGGGTGTTGGAATTTAGGTGGAATATTTGGTCTGAGTCTGTTCCTTTCTTTTCGTGGGTGTTTAGAATGTGATATCTGGTGTATCCAGTATGTAGATGGAAGTGCAAGTTTAAAACTTCAGGTGTGCCGAGGAAGAAGGACATGAGTGGGCTTAGGTCCAGGCCAGAAGAGTAGAGAGTTTTCACAAACAAGTCTCCTTCTGGTCTGAGAATCGCCTTTGTCGGCCTTGCTGCTGTGCGTCTCCACCAGAACAGGGCCATGTTTCACCTTTGGCATTCACTGAACAGCCCACAGCAAGGCTGGAAACACCTGGCACACTTGTCCCTTCCTGCTCTCCCATTCCCTGGCTGGAGCCCAGCTCCTGGGGCTGGGACAGCAGCCATGTCCTTGACTGGAACCATCAGGAGGAGTTTCAGTTACAAATCCAAGGCCTGGTCAAGCCCTTCTCTATCTCTTGAGTTCATAAATATTGTCAATTTCCACATTTCATCTCAGAGGGAATTTATGATTTGCTGAGTTTGTTGCTGTAGAACAAACAATATAAATCCAGCTCTAAATTATGGTTTGTTCTCAGCACTGCTCTGGGTAAGTGAGATTGCTGTTGCCAATAACCAAGGCTGTTGGTAAATCACCATGGGCCCTGGATTTATTGGGATAACTTGCACCAAGCAGAATGTACGTTAGCTATTTGAAGAATATGACACCTGAATCATGGGAAGGAGTTTTAACTCTTCCTCCCTCTTGTGTTTCAGTGTCTGATGTTTGCCCATGGGTCAGCCCTCTTGAGTACGGTGGAGTCTGGAGCTTTGGTTAACAGAATGTGGTGTCTCCTATGGTGATAAGAGTCAGGTCCTCTCTACTCAGGGTCCCATGCTACCTACCTGGATTGGGCACCCTGGAAAGTGGGAGATGGCCTGTGTGTATCACTTCATTTTCTGTTGTCGTAGCTGAGGCCGGGAATTTTATAAAGAAAAGAAGTTTGTTTAGCTCACAGTTCTGGAAGTTCAAGAGCATGGTATAAGCTTCTACTCAGCTCTGGTGAAGGCCTCATGGAGGATGGATGGATGGCATCACTGTAGTGAGAGTGCGTGCGAAAGAGGTTATCTGGTCATATGGGAAGCCAGAGATGGGGGCTGGGGAGAACCAATTTTGTTCTTTTTAGGACAACCCACTCTCATGGGAACTAACTTCTCTAGACCAGTGTTAATCCCTTCTGTGGGACAATGCCCTTAGTGACCAAATTATTGTCCACTAGGCCCCACTTCTTAAAGGTTCTGCCACCTCCCAACATTTCCACACTGGGAGCCAAGTTTCCAACACATGAACTTTGAAGGAAGAAACTATATCCAAATCAGACCAGATCACAGGGTTGCCACTCTCAGAAGATATCCATGGTTTCCCCTTCCTTCCGGGACATGGTCTTCTTGGATGTGACTGACAATTCTCCTTCTGGCCATCAGCTCGAGGTTTTGGCTTGGGGAGAATGGAGGCAGGTGTGAGGGGGCTGACTTCCTCTCTAATCCTCAGATCAGTGCTTTGGCTGGCATCGAATGGTGTTGGCCTCAAAGGGCTGAATGAGCTAATAAATTCCTGGCTAAGACTCCTGTGGAGCCTCTGGAGTGAAGTCCCCTGCTTGGTTCTGGGTTTTTTGGGGAGTAGTAGTAATGATCTATCCAGATCAGAAGGCTCTGCTGTGCTCTGCATCCTTTCAGTCCAACCAGAAACATTGGTTTTGAGAGTGTTCTTCACCATCTGTCAAGTTGATTTGTATATGCACATAGGCCAGAGCCTGAGGGGTTCAGGTTAGTAATGGGGAGAATTCATCATTGCCATCAAGGACCAAGGATAGAATCGAGCTGACCCCAGGAATGGCTCACATCTGCCTGGAGTGGTCTGAGCCTGGCTCAGAGACGGAAAAATAGATGCAAAGACCTAAGCTTCCAGGGGTTGGATGGTAGCAGCAGAGAATGGCGCAGGTGGGGACAGAGAAGGGGCATACATCTTCCTGAATCACCCCAGCGGAGCTTGGTGGCTCCAGAGGTTGTTAGGGCCCCTCCTGGAAGCAGCTTGGAGCCCTTTAAATCGGGGGAGTTTTCTCCAAGCTTCTTCATGTCCTCCCAAGGATTCTGGGGTCCAGGCTAGAGATGGACCATGAAGTGCCATGATGTTTAAGTGTGGAAAGTCACAAAGCAATGGCTCTGCTAACTACAGGGCCACAGGGATCAAGAACAATGTCCTCTTCTGACATTAAGTAAATAGAGATGGCACAGCCAGATGGACAGGTGGACCTTCTTCCAGACCTCTTAAGATCCCTCTGGATTATGGAATCTGTGATGAAGTAGACTCATGAGCTGAAGTTGTCTCTTATAGTTCTTTGGTTTTCCTGAGTGTGGGTGGGGTTGAAGGATGTGTTGGCTGACAGAGCAGGTGGGGATTTCTGCCCGTCTTTTTGTGGGGCAGTGAGGGAGGAAACATATTGAACAGTTTTTCCCTGACCTCTGACATTCCCTGCCATTTGACATTGTTTGTCTTGGGGCCTCTCAGGTCTTAAGGCTCTGTGGCATCTTTCCGACTCAGCATCAAGATCTTCAGATTTCTGGGGAGTTATTCTGGGGATTAGGGATGTTCTTGAGCAGACTGGCCCTGTCTTTGGACTCAGTTACTGGGTTAGTTACAGAAGAAACTTCACTAATTAAGACATCAGGCTGCACCAGCTCAGCCTCTCCCAAATGACCTTCGCATTCAGGTTTCTTGGAGCCCAAAGGAGTTCTCTTAAATTAGTCCAGCCCCTGGCCAGTGCTGGAGAGAGCAGATAAGCTAGAATAAGGAAGGCTTCAAACCTCCTTTCCCTATCTCATTCTCCCACTTTAAGCTTATTACCTTCTATAAATCATATGACAAACATTATATTGTTAATGGAATTAAAAAATTTATCCATGATGCCTCTCCATCATAGCAACTGCCTAAAAATAGATCTATCCTTTATTTCTTGTCTACCTGTGTAAGTTTCCCTGATTACGCATCATAACATAAAGATAATTGTTAATACTTCTTTGGTTAGCATTACCCAGTTTCCCCATGCTTTTATATAGTCTTTCTAGTTAACTTGAAAATATAAAGCTTATCTCCACCACGGTAAGAGTCTTACTTATTAATTACTGAGAAAATGAGAAAAGCATTTGAAAGGGGAAAAAAAGCAACTCAGAGTGTCAATTCTTAAAAGAAACCATTATTAGTATTTGGTGCTTTTCATTTTAGATGTTTTTCTGTGCATATTTGCAAACTTGCGTATCCATTTGAATTTGCATCCTGCTTTAAACAAATCAGAGCCTGAACATTTGCATATGATCACACATCCGAGTCCTTTTAGCAGCTTCATCTTGTGACTGCCATAGCTGGCTCGGGTGGATCATTCCATTTTTCCCTGAGATGAACTACCTGGTTTGGGCGACCATGGAGAACTGTGGTGTTCCAGAACTGAGTTTTGTGTTTATTGTTGGGAGTTCATATTTGATTCCAGATTCTTTATTGCCACTGTATACATTGACATTTTTTTTAAACATCTTTTTTTTTCTTTTTCCCTTTGGTATTGGGGACTGATTCCAGGAAAGCTCTGCCACTGAGCTATATCACCACCCCTTTTTATTTTTATTTTGAGATGGGGTTTTGCTCAGTTGAGACTGGCCTCAAATTTGTACTCTTTCTGCCTCAGCCTGCTGAGTTGCTGGGGTTACAAGTGTGTACCAACTCATTCAGTTCAGATTTTCTTAAGAGGTCTTCTCTGGCTTCCAAGTAGCCTCAGGATGATGTAACCTGGTGGCCTTAGAGTTTGAATGAGACAGATGTGAGGCCTTTAGATCCTTACCCCATTGTAAAGGAGTGATCCTGAGCCCAGAGAGGACAGGGTCTCTGGCCTGCTAGCCAGTGGCTATTTTCTTCCCATTGTATGGCTTTTTAAATATTTTGTTGTTGTTGTTGCAAAGTCAGTTTTGGCTTCCTTGTGAGGCAGAAGAACCTAAGGACACTCAGGCTAAGCTAATGTGGCATCGATTTTAAACTTTTGAGAGTTAGATTCTAACCTCTTAATTGATTTCTCGACCCTAAAGTTTGTTGGGCTTTCAGAAGATTTCAGGTTAATAACTGTAATAGTAAGAACAATAGCCAAAGCTTATGTAGTAACTGTATGTTCTAGGCAAGGCCTCATTTAATCCTTGCAACAACTCTATAAGAAAGGTACTAGGATCATCCCTATTTTATAGATGGGAAAACTGAGGCATAGAGAGAATAAGTGGCTTGTTCAATGTTACACAGTAAAATGCGGAACATCCAGGGTTTAAACTTGAGCAATCAGTACCCAGAGCCCATACCTTTTTCCCACCATGCTTTATGGCTTCTTATTAAACCTGGGTGTGACCCAAAAGGTGAGCCATCACTATAAAGTGACCAGAGGAAGACAGACCAACTGCCATGGCATAGCGCTCTGGGGTTCAAAAGCTGGCTTGGGAAAGCTGTACTGTTTCAGCCTCGCCCTGTACCCCACAAGCACTTATCAAGCACCTGTCGTGTGCTAGGTGCCCGGGAGCACAGCCTGGTACAGATGTCTGCTGGATGTGCAATTTTTAAGAAAAATTTTTTTAGTTGTCGATGGACCTTTATTTTATTTATTTATTTATATGTGGTGCTGAGGATCGAACCCAGTGCCTCAAGCATGCACGGCAAGCGCTCTACCACTGAGCCACAACCCCAGCCCCCTGGATGTGCACTTTCAAGCATTCCCTAAGTGCATTTCTTTCTCTACCTGGGAGGCCATGTCAGAGGCCAGGGGCTAGACTGAGCATTGTAGGAGGTGGACAGGGAGGGAGAAGTCCTGTGTCTTCAAATGTGAACTAGTGGTCAATGACAAGGGCAGGCAGAACAAATGGGAGCCCCTGGAAGCAATAGTATAGGTGATGTTGACATAAGCCTACCTTACCAAGACACCCTGAGACCAATGCTTACTAACTGCAATATTCTAGAAGTTGGCATCTTTTTATCTCCTAGGACAAATCATTTTAAAGACTCTTTGTTGCCTTGTGGATGGAGCTTTTGCAAACAGCAGAGAAGAACCTGAGAACGCATCCTGTATCCCTCACAGACCTTAGGAAGAGAGCGAGGGAAGCAGGAATTAGCTCTTAGCTGGATTGTAGTCCCACGGCAGAAGCGGAGCTGTGAGAACACATCTGTGGGGATGTGGGGCTCCATGCTCATCCCTGGAGGAACTGGGAGAAGGTGGGACTGTCTGTAAAGACCAGCCTTAAGCCTCAGAGTATCTAGACTCTGCACCCCACCTCAAGGCCTTGAGATATGGCCTCCTGGCCCCCAGGTACTAGGGTTTGAAGGCCTCCTCCAAAACTCATGTTGACATTGAATGGCCATTGCGAAAGTATTAAGAGGTGGGCCTTTCGAGAGGTGACCGAGTCAGAGGGCTCTGTCCTCATGAATGGATTAATGCTGTCATTGCAGGGTTAGTTACCATGGGGGTGGGTGCCTGGTAGAAAGGATGGGATTGGCCCCTTTCTATTTCTGTCACACTCATTTGCTCTTCTGCCTTCTACCATGGGATGATGTAGCGCTCAGCCCCTTGCCAGAGACCAGCCTCCAGGACCCTAAGTCAAACTTTTGTTGCTTATAAATTACCCAGTCCTTGGTTTTCTGTTACACCTGCAGAAAATTGACTAAGACACCAGGATGCACTTGCTGGGCCACTGTGGTGACCTCAGCCTCCCACCTATCCCTCCTGACAGGTGCAGGCAAGCCCCATAGCCACATCCCAGAAAAAGGCATCTCATTACTTACCCAAGCTCCCATTCAATTATGGGACTGCTGTGGTTGCAAAATGCCAGGAACTTGGCATGCTGGGGCCCTCATGGTTCATGGTAGAGGCCATGTGGAGATAAAGCAGAACGGTCCAATCTCTGACATTTCTCCATGAGCACACCTTTCTCAGAAAGGGGCCACTTTCCTCATCTTGGTGTCTTTGTGAAGAACATAGGTCTTCAAGTTAATCATTTGAGAAGCCAGGGAACATCAGTTAGATGGAGAAGGAATGAGGAGTTCTAAATTCAGTACACATGAGCTCTTGCTGCAGCTGGCATTAGAAATACAATCCAGGGGGCTGAGAGCTTTTGTATCCCAGAGACACTCCACCATGTTTATATGTGATTTCACCATTAGTGGCTCATCTCTGCAATAAACACTTGCACTATTTTAGTGTCTTTCAAGATACAAGCAGGTAGGTGCTCAGTACCAATGCTTCACTTATGGGTATGGCTGCTGGGTAGTTGGGTGAGCTGTGTCCCTGGGTTGGGTGTGGTGGCAGAGCTGGTAGAGCTGGAAAGGTGGAGAGTACTGGATAATTAAAAAAAAAGAGGTTCAAAATCCCTCCTTTCCCCAAACCTCCTGAAAGATGAATTGGAGCATACGGAAGGTAAACTGCTATCTGGGAATGTATGTTCTTGTAGAGCCTGGGCTTCAGACTACCTGGGTTTAACAAGCAAGGAGGAAATCAGCCCGGGACAGTGATATTAGATATAAACTCATGCTCCCTCAATCCGTAAATCACCTCCTGTGGCCCCACCAGAGCAGGCTAGGTGAATCTGCTCCTGATATGCAGTCAGCCTGGGCCCTTGGACCCATACTATCCCTGCTGGAGCAGGGAGAATGCTGGGCAAATCCAGTTGGTCACTGGGCTCCAGACCCCAGACTCTGGTTACCTGAGCACAGAGCCTCCTATGCTGGGTCAGGTTCAAGGTAAGCTCTCTCCTTGTCAAAGGAGCCTCCTGAGAGGGTCAGTGTGGACCGTGTTTTACTTTGTGTCCAGCTCCATGTTTATTACATAAAGGGTATCAGCAAGTGTTCAGTGGAAATAAGTGAGCACCTGGTATGGTTACGTCCTGTTGATTGGAGCACAAGTTCAAGCATTGAGGAGAGCCATGACTTGTAAATTCTAACCCCAACCCTTTACTGACCTTTGTGTGATCATGGTTCAGTGCCTCAGTTTCCCCTGTAAATATATTTGTATGTCCTCTCCATGTATGTATCATCTGTTTATCTATCAATAATCCATCTACCCTGTTTTGCCCCAAAATTCACAGCAATTTTGAGAATCACAAACAACATGAACCAGATCCATGGGAGTAAATGCAAACTGATTGGGAGCCTGTATAGCTGTTTCAGGACACTCCCCTTCCCCAAATACTCCATTTGTGCTTTTACTTTTTAAGTGGCCTGACTGTGACCTGGAAACAATTTGGCTTCCTGATGTGTCTTTTCCCTGTGCAGGCTTGTGGGTACCCGGCACTGGGAATGCCTGGTGCTGTTGCTCAGCCAGCAGTGTCATGGCCACTGACCTCTCCTTCTCTTGCAGACCACCTTTGCCTCCTACAAGCGTTTGCCGGGCGGGTGCGATTCCTGAGTGGCCGCTCAATACTGGGTGTCACAGAACGCCTGTCAGGTGAGCCTCCCCAGCCCTCAGTCATCTGTCCATCTCTGGACTGTTTTTCAAGCATGAGGTCATCTCTACAGATCATTCAAAAAAAAAATTGAATATTTTGTGACAATCTCCACATTGTCAGAAGATAATCTTTTGTTTTGGGTCAAAATGATGCAGGTATGTGCATAACCACAAAACTAGTATGCAATTCTTTTACTTTGCAAACCAGGCTTACTCTAGGCCATTGAGTGTCTGTGTGTGAATCAGAAAAAGTGCCCAGCTAGACCTTCCCTGCCTGCTGGAGGCATGGTTTGATCAGCAGACAATATTATTGTGAGAGTTAAAAAATCTGCCTGTGGCCTGGTGAAAAGGGCGTGGGCTGGATCTAAGCCTTTAGCTCCTGGCTGGGTGCTGGACCGGTATCAAAGCAAAGTGGGACCTCGGACTGAATCTCTCCATCTGTTCCAACTGCAAATGAAGAAAATTGCTCCAATCAATCCACTTGGGCTTAGAGTCTGCAGGATGAAGTCCCAGGTGATTTCATTCCAAGGCTGGTGCCTGTAAAGATTAGTCGACCAGGGAGGAGAAGAATTAAGCCACTCGGCAAGGCTTTATTGAATACACGCCCTCAGGCCAAATCCCCCATCCATCAGAGCGTGTCCGGAGAAATGGTGCTGGAGTTTACTTGCACAAAGAATTTCAAGAAAGCCCGGTCAGGAAGGGGAGGGCTTGGGGGCAGGATGAGAAGGTCAGAGTCCTTCCTGGATAGGTCAGGAAAACCCGCTGATTGAACGGAGGCGTGTCTACTGGTGACTGTCAGCATCTGGCTTGCCACTCCATTCTGCAGCTACTGACCGGTCCCTCTAATTGAACATCCTGGACCCTGGCCAGACCTAACAGTGCCTACTCCTGTGGCCTTGAGGTGCAGCATAGAAAGAGCATGGGCTTTGGGGGTCCATGGATCCATTTGCCTCCCATCAAAATCAGCTTAGTTTTATCATCTTTTTTCTTTGCCAAATCCTCCTCTTGACCTTGGGAGGGTCCCTCCTCCTGAGGAGGCAGGAGGATTGTCTGTGCCTTGGCTCCTGGATCATGGACATAGATCATGCTGTGCTCCCATTAAGTCTTAGGAGACCCTTCAGGATCCTCTGGAGGGACCTAGCTCTGCTACCCTAGCTGGGTCTCCTTGGGCCCACCCCCAGTCACATGCCCTGGGTCATTTAATTTGCATAATTAATTCTCAATAAGACAGAAGTTCCAAAAGCCTTTTTTGGGTAGAGATAAGAAAAATGGAGCTCAAAGAGGTTAAACACCCAAGGTCCTTTGGTGAGTCATCCAGGATTTGTCCCCGTAGCCTGGCTACAGACCCAGGCCCTCTATACGCACTATGCTATGTCTCCCTAACTGGCCCTGCCTTTGCCTCCTGGGTGCCAGCTTCCCACCCTCATCTCCTCTGGCCCTCGCCTGCCCACATATGGCCCCTCTGTGTGGAAAACCAACTTCTTCCCCCACCTGGGTGACACCCGCTCTGTCCTAGTCTCAGCCCCTCTGTCTCCCTTCTGTGTGCTGCTCAGGAGTGCATCCCTTGGAGTACCACACATCTGTTCCTCCTCCAGGGCCTTGTGGCCTCGGGCACTCAGGGGTACTTAGCACAAGTGGCCTCACTAAGGACTTTGGTGCCAGCTACTCATCTGGTTTATCCTCTATTCCCTGGCCCTGCCTCTGCTCCCTGGTTCAGTCCACCCTGTGTCCCTGGATGGCTTCCTACCTTGGGGTAAGTGGGGCAGAGTTGGGGGCAATGGCAGCCGTAGTGCAGTGCTGTGGGTGCCCTGAGGTGAGAGCAGGGACCTGGAAGGAAGACCACTCAGGAGACTAGACCCTTTTCTGTTGCTTGAAATCAGTGTTCTCTGAGGAAAACCCTTACCAGTCCTGTGTAGGTTATTTTTTTTAAATAATTTTTTTAGTTGTTGAGGGACCTTTATTTTATTTATTCATATATGGTGCTGAGAATCGAACCCAGTGCCTCACACATGCTAGGCACATTCTCTACCACTGAGCTATAACCCCAGCCCCTATGTAGGTTATTTAGGGGTGACAAGAGGTGGGTGAGTAGCCCCACTTTCTCCACTTACTATAATTCTTTCCCATCTATTTCCAAGAGAGCACAAAAGCACGAGTTCCTCCAGAGCTCTTCTGCTAACTTGGTGTCATCTAGGAAACAGAGAAGAAAATTTCCTTTGACACAAAGCATGGACTAAGAATAGCACAGCTTAATAGGAGTAAATCTTCTGCTAATGACTTCAGCTGCCTTTTAAGCTTCAGTGTAATGGGGTTTGCTCCCTCACTGTGGCTCGCAGAAGGGCTTCTCTGTCTTTGCAGTTGGAGAGACGAACCCAGGCAGCCATGGTGACCTTTGCATCCCTGTACCTGGGGAGCTCTGAGGCAGCTTGTGTGTTGTTAGCAGAGATGTAAACAGAAGAGGTACATGGGCCTGAGGCAGGAGGGCAGCTGCTCTGTCTGAGGTTTGGGTGTTAATGCACCTTACTGCTCCAAGGAAGGGATTCTGGGAGAGGAGGGATATAGTAGTAATGCACTTAGTGTAACTTGGCCAGAGCCCAAAGCAAGAGCCACCCTTCCTGGTGACCTGGGATAGCCTTTGATGTACTTTGACATGGGTGGCAGCCCTGGCACTTGTTCTGATGTTGGAGGCTTGGGTGTAGGATAAGCTGGCTGCTGGGTATTCTTGGGCTCAAGAGGTTGAAGGGATTCAGGGGATTCATCACTGGAAAGGAGGGTCTGTGCCCAGCCTTACTGATGGTTTACAAACGTGTTCATGCCTCAGGGACTTCTGCTGGTCTTATCATGAGGTTTGACCAGATGCTGGGGGCCATGCTGGCCTTGTCCCCTGCTACCTGTTTTACCTATGAATAAGTCTTGACTTCTATCCCTAGCACAGTTTTCCTCTGTTTGTGGGGACTTTCATAGGTGACATTGTGGATCAATGCAATTCTAATATTAGCAGCTATTTGTCACCTGCCTACCTAAAGGTGGACACTTGAAACATATTTATCAAATATCTAACAATATTGAAAGCTTGGTTCAGGATTATTATCCTGACTTTACAGGTGTGGAAAAGGCTCAAAAAAGTTGGGTGTCTTCTTCAGGCTCACATGACTAGCCAAGACAGGATTGTAACCAGGGGCGTCTGCCTCCCCTCACCCTTAGGCTGCAGGGACCCATCAAAGTCATGGACTCTGTGCGCCTTTGCCTTTGCATATCTCTTCTTCCATAAAAAAAATAAAAAGTACATTTCATAACTGGTTGGTATAAATATGAACTCAAACCAGGTTGGATATATCCGTCTTTGTTTTTTCTGATGCTAAAATAAATTAAAACATTTTCGCAGGCCCCTAAATGTGCCATGATCCTTGGACACTGTGCACAGGAAATGTAGCCCTGCTAGCCTGCTTGCCCTTTAAAGGACAGAGTCAGTCTCTCAGGAGAGGAGAGAGCTCCCTAGCTTATGTGACCCTCCCTCTTTTCTTCCTCACAGCGCTGGTGGCTTCAGTTTATCCCCAAAAGCCTCAGGCTGTGGAGCGGCATGTTCTTCCAGTCCTCTGGTACTTCCTGAACAGCATGTCTGTGACTGGGAACAGCATCCTGCCTGGGCGTGGTGGGAATGTCCACATGGCCGTATGTCAACTGTCCCGGAGCCTCCAGGAGCAAATGGGGTCGCGCCTGCAGGACTTTGCCACTGGGCAGCCAAAGCCGGTCCTTAAAATGCTGCAGGAACTCTTAGACACAGAATCCCGTGGAGGCAGCCATAAGGTCATCAACAGGGAGATGCCACCTGACAGCAAGATGACTGGCAGCTCATGCTCCGTTCAGCTGGATTAAAGATGGGCCTGAAATGGGCCATTGTTATTTTTTATTTTATTTTTATGATGGAATAATCTCGTGGTCTACTTTCCCCTTAGAGTCCCAGATGTACATAGTATATTTTGAAGTAGAAATAAAAGAATTTGTTATTTTTCTAAGGTTTTCTTATCTTGCATTTTTGTAACCTCAGAGAATTTTCCAATAGGTACGTTTATGAAACAAACAAAATGAAACATGAAAACAGCAAAATTAGTTGCAGATGAAATTGAGACAAAGAACAAGGGAAAAAAATGGGGAGCTGTTATGGTTTGGATATGAAGTGTCCCTGAAAGCTCATGATTAGATTATGAAGCTGTGAGCTAATCAGGGAATTAATCCATTTGAAGGGTTAATAATCTGAAAGGACTACTGTGCTGGGTGTTAACTGTGGGCAGGTGGAGTATGGTTGGAAGAGGTGGGTCACTGTGGGCATGCCTCTCTCTCTCTCTCTCTCCCTCCCTCATGAGCTTCACTATACCTTTCTACCATGATGTTCTGCTTCATTTTGGACTCAGAGTGATGGAGTCTACCAACCATAGACTGAATCTCTGAAACTGAGCCAATGTAAGCATTTCCTCCTCTAAGCTGTTCTTGTTAGGTATTTTGATCAGTGATGAAAAGCCAGGTAACACAGTCGCACAGTCCTAAATGCTGCAGGTCATTCATGGGTGGAACCTCTGTGAGCAGTTGGACCCAAGACATCCTAAGACCCAGAGACCCACAATAGTTCACTTTAATCTGGTCCATTTGTTATTGGCCTGATTAGAGGTAAATGTAACAAACATCTCTAGGCACTTTACCCTTGTCCCTGGCAAAATCTTTAGCATAGCATCTATTGGTCCTGTGGGAACCTTCTGGTAGGATCTGCTTATCTTGTCAAAAGGCAAGGGGAATGCGACATTTGTGTCACTGAAAGCCTTCTCTAGAAGTTGGCAGCATGGCTCGCTCTGTCAAGGACCACAACTAGAAGGTACTTCAGGCTTGAAACATTGCAAGCAGCAACACTTGGTAGAGCTTTAAGTGCTTTGCATTGTGCTGGTAGCTGGTGTCTCTGAGACTGGGCAGATAACTGCAGCTGGGCTGAAGTACAATGGTGGAGAGGTGTGCTGGGCACAGCATGGGCCAGGACACGAGGAAGCAGAGAGAGGTGTCAGTCATTGGAGAAGCCAGTGAATGGGATCCTCGCAGGGGAAGGGCGTGGCCTGTTGCGGACTCAGGCTCTGGACACAGAAGGGGTGGCTCTGACTTGGCAGGGCCAGTGGCAGGTCAACAAGATGTGACCAGGAAGAAGTTGAGCTGAGATTATTAACCTCAAACACATGGGTGGGCCACACCTGGTAAGGCAAAAGCTGAAGGGATGATAGCTCAGCAAGTTTTCTGGTAGGCCCTGCCAGAGGAACCCCTGTTCACTGTCACCTGCCCTCAGGTACGACATCAGTTTCATACCATCTTTCTTTTCTTTTTTGGTACTGGGATTGAACTCAGGAGTGCTTTACTATTGAGATACATCCTCAGCCTTTTTATTTTATTTTATTTATTTTTTATTTTTTCAAAATATCTTTATTTTTTTATTTTTATGTGGTGCTGAGGATCGAACCCAGTGCCTCACGCGTGCTAGGTGAGCACTCTACCACTGCGCCATAACCCCAGCCCCTTTATTTTATTTTTTTATTTGGAGACAGGGCCTTGCTAAATTGCTGAGGTTGGTCTCAAACTCACGATCCTCCTGCCTCAGTTTCCCAAGTCACTGGGATTACAGGTGGGTGCCACTATGCCCAGCTATTCCACACCACCTTTGTAGCTCCTTCCTGGGGTGTGTAACCCTGGGAGACCTCATTGCCAGGCAGAATTCAGAGGGGCCCTACTTATTCCCTGGGGTGAAGTTGGACACTTGCAAGTCATCCTGGAGCCTGGCTTTCAACAGATCACTACAGTGTGACTTTGAATAATTCCAGTCTCCGTATGAGTTACTTCTTACCTGATGGCTTCCCTGACAACCACCTTCCTCTTGATCAATTCTGGCTAAGTCAGGTTCAAGGCCTACTGGACAGGGAACCAGCCAAATGTGCCCAAGAGACTGATTTTCAATGTTTTTAGTCTTAAACAATATAATTGATTGTGTTTGCTTGTTGTCTGAGCAAGCTTTTTTGGTTGGGTTGGGAGACCTGAATTTTCTGCTTGTCAAGGTCTGAGAATAGATCAGAATATTTCAGGAATTTTTAGGACTATAAGAGCCCAGGGACATAGAGTCTGGAAGAGCTTTTGAAGGCAGAAATTCAGCTCAACTACATTTTCCTGTCTCAGACACAAAGCTCCCTGTCTCCTGGGTTCTGTACCCACCCTCAGCATTGGAAGTATTAAAAACAGTACAAAAATAAAGAATAAATCTTTGCACTAGTCTGTTTTCCTACATAACTTCAGGTTTTAATCTGCTGGCCACACCTCTGGCACAAGGCTTTTAGACAAGCCCTGGGTGGTTCTGGTGTAGCTTGGGAAATTTCAGTCTTAAAAGATTTCCCTACATCTGTGTTTATAAAACAAAGAAAGGAGAACACATTAGTAACCTGGGCCCTGGCCTGTGGGCAATACCTGTAAAACCCAAGGGGAAGGCCAGTCATGGGGAACGAAGATTGTCCTGAGAGCCAGGGTAGGTTGGACCATCCCATTCTCTGCTGGCTATGTTTGGGCCAGAAATTCTACTTAAGATGCTCCTGGGGTGGGAACATAGCTTCTGGCTATGGAAAATCTCTTCTTCCCCTTCAAGTAGAAGTTTTGAGATTTTGGAAAACTTGGCCCTTGCCCTCAGGCCTTGCCTCTTGTTTTCTCTTGTTCAGCTCCTACCTTCTGAGGTACTTAAGGGGCAGTTAATGTGTCTCCTCTGGAGCTGTGCTTCAAAACCACCTGACAAGATAAACCATGCCTTGTCTGGGATCCCCAGAGTTTTTTTGTTTTTTGTTTGTTTTCGTACAGGTGATGGAACCCTGGGCCTTGTCATGCTGGGTAAGTGCTCTACCACTGAACCACATCCCCATCCCCCCAGGGCCTTTGACTCAGTTGGTCTGGGTTGAAGCCAGGTAGAGCCTTCCTTCCATCCTCCCTCCCTCCCTTCCTTCCTCCTCCCTTTGCTTTCTCCTTCTTCCCTTCAGGTGATTCTAATCTGTGGCCATATTCAGATATCACAGTGGCTTTGGCCTTGTGGCCTCCAGGCCCGCCAGTTGCCCTCACCTCCTAGCTCTGGAATATCCTGGGGTTGAAGATAGACTGAGGCCAGGCACTGGAGTCAAAGAAGCCTGGGCTTAATTTAAGTCCAGGCTCGGTGATTTGCTGAGGTGTGGCTTTGGACCATTTGTCAAGCTCTCTGATATTCATTTTCTTTTTTTTTTTTGGTACCAGGGATTGAACTCAGGGCACTCGACCTCTGAGCCACATCCCCAGCCCTGTTTTGTGTTTTATGTAGAGACAGGGTCTCACTGAGCTGCTTAGTGCCTTCCTCTTGCTGAGGCTGGCTTTGAACTCGTGATGCTCCTGTCTTAGCCTTCCAAAGTGCTGAGATTACAGGCTTTCACCACTGTGCCTGGCTTCACTTTCCTTTCCTATCTAGGATGTGTGTGTGTGTGTGTGTGTGCGCGCTTGTGCGCACCTGGGTGATGGTGGTGGCTTAGCGACACTTAACCCAGCAGCTGTGCAGAGTAATGAGATAATTCTTGTGAAGTACAAAGCACAAGCCTATGGGCATAGGGAGCACTGGATAAACACTGGTCGTCACTGGTTTAGGAGTAGGAGGGATCAGGGCCTTGTGGGAGCTCTGCTGACCTTGGTGTTGGAAGAAGAGACAATGTTCTGGGGATCTGCTGTGGCGCCCTGAGACTCCCTGTTCGCCTGCGGGGCTCATCTAGAAGCCTGGGCCTGTCCTGCCCTCTCCACTAGGAAGGTAGGGCCATTCTCACCTTTTGGTGTTTGCCATTTCTCTGGTTGCCTGATCCTTTGTCGTTGCTTGACAGGCTCTCATGGCTACTGTTGGCATTTCCCACTCTCACTTCTTCTGTTACCAGTTTTGGAAGATCATCACAAAAAAACCCCAAACAAACAAACAAAAAACCCCCGAAAAACAAAAAAATCAATCAAACAAACAAACAAACAAAAAAACATGCCTGAGAGATGTGATGAGTGCTGGGAATTAAGAAAGGCTTCATTCAGTGGCCAAACACTGAAGTGGGAGCCCATGCTTGCAAATCAACTTCTTGACTCCAGGAGATTGAGGGGCTGTGGATATGGGATGGGAATAACGAGTGAGAAAGAGGCTGATAAAGGGGAAGAAGAGACATGTCTTTTCTGGGAGAAGGTAGAGCTCATCCTGGAAATTGGGTGCCATCTCTTCTCACACTTATCAAGGTCTGATGTTTCTGGTCATGGTGGGTAAAGATGTCTTGAGCCTTAAAGTGGGAGGAGTGAGGACAAGCAGGTCCAGGTTAAATTAACCCTATGTTATAGTTTTGGACAAAACATTTTTCAGACGATCAGTGTGTTTGCGTGAGCCTAGTAGAAGTGACACAAGGGTTAAGGCAGCAAAAGAGACAGATGCAGAGATGTCAAGTCTGTTCATCCCCTCCCAGCTACCCAGCAGACTCTGCAGGCACAATGAAGGGTCAGTGTTTGCAGCAAAAGCAAACTTCAGGCCCCTGGAAACTATCCCAGGCAACCATCATCATCACCTACCGGTCAGAGGTATGATCTTGAAGCAAAGCTAGTGGAAGACTAATAATGTAGTGTCCTGCTGTGTGACTTCCAAAATTAGTGATTTTGAAGTCAACTAAGAGCAAGTGAAGCTAGTGAGTTTATTTAGTCCCCCCACCCCCACCAGTAACATTCCTTCTGGAGAAGGAAGCCTGGCTGCCCTTCTCCCCACCAGGCTTGTCCCTCCCCTCCACTCCTCTGGACTCTTGCAGCTGGAGGCAGAAGGATTTAGAGGACAGCAGAGTGCTTTCTGACCCAAAGCATTTCCTTTATATAACTCGGTTCTACCACTAGTAGAGAAAGGGGGGATGGTGAGGGTAAAGAGCATGGCTTCTGTTGTTCTTGGCGGAGGGAGGAAGATGGAGGTCCTGAAAGGGGAGGTGGAGGAAGAACCAGCCTCCAATAGAATGTCTGTGGTGTTTGGGGTCTGTCCTTCTTCTTCCATCCTTGAAGGAAGAGATGATTTCTTTCATTTCCTGATGAGGACACTGGGCCCCAGAGATGCCTAGTGAGCTCCTCTGCCAGTGCACAAGGGCCACCTGGGAATCCTGTTAGAGGGCAAATTCTGATTCGCTAGATCTGGGTGGGGCTTAAGATTCTGCATTTCCACAAGCTCCCAGTTATGTCAATGCCGCAAAGCTGCAGGTTTCACAGGGACCCCACCTTACGAATTAGGCTCTAAGAAGCAGCTAGAAAGTTGCTGGAGCTTGGATCTGCACTCAGGTCTGTTTGATTCTAAAGCCCCTGACCCCTTCCAGTATGCTCCATGGCTCCAAGAGATTTACCTCCTCCTGGGTCAGTCAGAGTCCTTTGAGAGGACCAGCTGAAATCCCATGGAGTCCTGCAGTTAGGCTGATCCCAGAGTTTTGCCCCCATAACTTCCAGGCGGAGGGGGTTTGCTTAGTCAGTTCTGATCTTTGGAACATGCTGTGGTTGTTTGGCTATCCAACCAGGATGCTGCTGGGGATAGGATTTGTGCAAAGAAGTGAAGACCAACCAGAAGTTAAAGCACAGACTATCCAGAATTTGCTATAGCAAGGGAGCCATGATTGTTAGACGCTCAGAGGCAGGCAAGGGAGTGCTGAAGACCTGTAGTGGGAAAAAGAGAAGCTGCGAGGGTGCCTTGGCTGGAGGCTCTTGGCATGGACAGTGTAAACACAAGGGTGGACAATGGCCTGCCACAGCATAGTCTGCAGTACTTGGTAAAGTGCAGGGCCCTGAGTTGTGGTCCAGATATACTGAACCAGAATTTCAGTCATTCCTACGCACTCTCAGGGTTCGGGATCTCTGCCACAGTACTAATACTCTGGTTGTTAGGTTCCCAGGCTAGCTCACACCTGGGAGTTGGCCATCCTAAGCCAGATTTTCCTAAACATGGTTTATGTAAAGACTTTCTTGGGGGAGGGGAAAGGAGAAGACAGGGATAGTGCTTGTTAAAAACTCAGATTCTTAACCTCATTATAGATCTGTTCCTGGAGGGAAGGGCCTGGGAATCTGCAAACCATCAGACAACTCTAAGATAAAGGAGGTTGGAACCCTAATTGTCTGATCCCAGCTGGGTTCCTGCAGAACCGGGTGGTGACCAGCACGTCACACCAGGGCTCTCTAGGTGGGTTTCTGAGTCTGGGACCATGAAGGGGCTGTGCTAGGTTATTATTCCTGGGGCTTATTCAAGGGGTGGCCTGGTTTTCAGTATTCTATCAGCTGGTGTTTTAGTGAAGAAGGTTATAACACTTGAAGAGTTTGTTTTGTTTTAATCACGGCTTTATAATTACCTCTCAGTGGGTTGGCAGCTGCTATTAGCATCACCTTGGGTTCTCCTTGAGAATTTTTACATCCAGAAAGTGATCCAGCACTTTGGGGGCCAGTGTCAGAAGCCATTAACTAAACAATAGCTTTCAAAAGTCACCAGGTTTTGTAAACACAGCCAATCCTGTCTCCTTCCAAAGGAGAAAAAATAAAAAGGTAGATAAATAATTTTCATGAAGGCAGTTTGTTTCCCAAGGTCTATATTTCCTTTCTGTCTCATCAGCTGGCTTTCACAGCTTTGGGGCACTGGCAATAAAGTTGGTGCTGTCTCCAGAAGGAGTCTGCAGCTGCTCTTGCCGGAAGATTGTCACCTGGCAGCCACTATGTTGGTTCATGGAAATGAGGAGCAGTTTTTTGGAAAAAAAATAAATAAAAAAAACTTAAAGGATGGAAGAAGGACAAACCCTAGACCTGAGTGCAGATCCAAGTTATTTTTTTTTTCTTTTTTTTCCTTAACTCTAGGAGCAATTTGGTATGTGTATGTTAGGGTCGGGTGGAGCGGTTGGGGTTCGTAGAGGGGATTTTTGTTTAAAATTCTCTTGGAAATTTTGCATTTCCTCCAAACTAGTTTAAAATGAGTGGTTAAAATTATAACTGGACTTTGGTTGGCTATGAAAAAACAATTTCCTACTTGTAAACATTGGAGAGAATGGAGAATTTTTTTTCCCCCAGGAAGATTGTGATAATCTTCTTTCCAGAGCTGCCCTCTGCCTCCTGGAATCATCTAGATGCTGCTTGCAGCAGGTGTGGAGATAGAGGCTGGCCCAGGGTGGAGAGGTCTGTTCTGCCACCTGATGACTTGTCTTTAGAGCAAAATATGGTATGAGCTCTCAGCCTCATTTTTTTTGTTTGGTCGTAAAGGGTATTGAAAAATACTTTGTTGTTAATCTCAAAGAATGTTTTTTCCCCCAAAATTTATGGAAACAATGTCAATAATTGTATTTTGAAAAAGAGTATTACATACAAAGAAAAAGGTATAAATTGCTATTAACTCTAGCCATATCCCAGAGCTCTATAGCAGACCTGTTCAGGAGCCAAAGTAATTGCCAACCATCTATCTGACTGACAGACGATCCCGGAACTGCACGTGGGGATGAATGAGATTCAGAAGCTTAATTTGTTTTTTTCCCATTTGGGATATTTGACACATAGACTTGTGATTATAAGCGAAATGTTTTAAAGTCTTTTCATTTTGAAAGACATGAAAACCTTCAAAGAAGAGAGTCAATTCTCACTGAGTTTGGCAGCTGTTCTTAACTTTCTCTAAGGACCAATGTGCAGCTCTTGAATGAGGGAGAAATATGCTAAGTTCTTAATCAGAATCCAGAAGTGCAGAGATGGGCAGCGCTGAACGTCAAAAACAAAAGAAAAAGAAGAAAACAAAAGCAAACTGGGCCAATGGGATTCTAACCTCAGTTTCCCAAGATGGCTCAAAAAGGTGCTTTAAAAAGACAGGTATGCCCTGTGTCTTGCAGGTGGCAGGAGAAAGCGTTTTATTATCACGGCTTTACAGATGAAGAGACAGGCCCAGAGAAGCCAGGTCACAGAGAGGGGTCATGGAGGTGTCAGGACCAGGCCTCCTGTGTCCTGGGCCCAGTGAGCAGGAGTGTGATTAGCTGTGGCTCCCAAGAGTGAGCCATGCCTTGACCACACCCCTCATCCCTCCTCTTCCTCCTCTAACACTCCTGTCTGGGTGTTTCTTCCCATTGAGGCTTATCAGGTTTGTCCAGGAGCATTAACTGAGTCCTGTTTGTGCTGTATTTTAGTTACTTCCACCAAGGCCAGTTGCGTCTCCTGTGTCAGACATCAAGGGTATCCAGAACGACAGCATTCAGCACCCAGGTGGCCCGATCAGTAGACGGCCACAGTCACTTGATGAGGGGCCCACGGAGCATTGGCGGAGGGACTTTTTGAAATCCATGAGTGTAATCAAGCTGGCAGAGTCCAGGGCCCTCCATAAAATTGAATTAGAGTACTGAGTAAATTAACTGTTTGCTCCTCTTCCTGTGCAATGCATCTTTAATTACATTTCATAAAAATGTCTGGATGGATTGATGGAACTTTATTTAAACTTTAGGTAGGCACAGGGAGTAAACGATAGTGCAATATAACATGTTCTGTTAATATAGGTTCAGAACACATTTACTTTATGGCAGTTCAACAGAATCTCTGATGTGGGGCTACTTAAAAATATATTACCTTCCAAAAGATTTCCTTTGGAAAATAGAGTGGGTGCTTGGCAGCTTGTAGGCAGTCAACCGGATGATCAATTGACAAACATGTCACACTTATAATTCACTGCACTGACTCCCCTGATACATGCAAAACACTGGTTTATTTTAGAAAAAGAATATATTTCTCCAAATCCCTTTCATTCACATTGTAGTATTTATGAGGCAAGTCTTGTCAAACATAAGCTCTTCACAATGAAAGAAAAGTCTCTTTGGTCTATTTGCCCTGAATTTTCTATCTACATGGATTATTTTAGGTTCTGGACTGGGTATGTGACATGAGGAAAGAAAATAGACGCTGCTTATAGTAAACAACGGCATAGACCCAAGCCGCAGAGACAGGTTATATTTCATCTTGAAGATTGTATTTTTACTTGCAAAAAGCTATCATTGTTCTGCCAGAATATTATATTTACCTTTTTTTTTTCCTCTATGAATCCTTCTGATGGAATCAGAAAATTGTGTTTTTCCCCTGGGGCAAATCTGTTTGCTATGTTACTAATGTGTTAGATAAAGTCTGGACTAAGCACCTCCTTCCTTACAGTTCTGGAGTCCTCCTGGGTATAAAGAGCAAGGCTGTAGCCCCCAGAAAGGAGTTGGCTCAAATAAGGAAACTGGTTCATGGAGGCTCCTCCTTGTCTTTATATCTTGTGTCCCTTCTTGGCTTCTAACTCTATGAAGAAAGGTATAGACTCATGAATCCTTGATGGGTTGGGTGCATTGGCTTCATTAATAAACAAAGAAAAACTATCTCCCCTTTTATCTTGAGAGAAGGAAGTAGATTGGCCCAGCAAGGGTAACGGTCTTGGGTGGAGGGGGACTGGTAGGCAAGAGTGGCCCCTCTGTGAGGCTGTGGTATTGCCCTCACAGCCACCAGCACTGTGCTTTCCAAGGCAGAACCATAGCCCTGGATTTGTGGAAAGGCCTGGTCTCTAGGAGGGATAAAACTGAGCTCTTGCCACAAGACTGTTTTGCTGTGGTGGATTTAATATCTTTAGTCCAAGGTCTGTTTGTAACTCAAGCTAGGTGAAGTTAGCCTGGTGGCCCAAAACCCCACATCTTTGCCCCATCTGCTCCTGGGCCAGCTCAGCACTGCTTTACCTTGAACTTTCTTTTTCACCCCCAGCCCCCAGCTCCTTGGCCTTGGCAACCTTGCTTGCCTGTCCTGGGAGCTGCTGACTTGGAATTCCCATAGCCTTTGTGCTACTGAGCAACACGATGGTGACACTCATTGTCACTGCTGCCTAGACCTGGTAGTGGCTGGAGCCTCTCATTACATCACACATAGGGACCGAGGGCAGGGATCTAGCACTGTCCTGGTACATGAAGTCTCTCAGGAAATGAAGAAATCCTCCAGAGGGATAAGAAAGTGTCACAGGCTGCTCTGTGGTTGACAACAGGAACTGAAAACTGCTGTCCCCTTCTCTGCTACCTGCAACATGGCAGGGGTGAGTGTTTGCTGCTACTTAGCCGCCTAGCCTGGGGGAGGGATGATGCCAGGTCTCAGGGAGCCTTCTGCCATGCACAGGCATGGAGGGCAGCAGTAGTTGACTCTAGAGTCCTGCAGGGAGTGCTCTATGATGTTGACCCCTCTATGGTGTGACATGATGCCTGGCTCCTGGCTGCGCACTTCTCTCTCTTACCCACTCTGCCGGGGGCATGCGAGCCAGCCTGAACTTCTGCCACACAGCCCTTTATGAAGGGATGCCTGGGGGGGTACTTCCTTTCCCTCCCTTCAGGTTGATCTGGGTCCACTTCATATCCTGGTTTCAGAAATTAGACTTTTTATTGTCCCTGTGTTTATATCCCACACTGTATAGCTGTTCATCCACTGTGTCTGTTGAGTCCCTGCAGCTAGCTTTCTGCCTTGTTTCTTCAGACTTCCAAGAATCCTTCTCCAACTCCTTGTGCAGGGCAGGGCAGGGCAGGGCACATTTTCTGACCAATGCTCTCTGAAGTCACCTGTGAGCCGGGTCTCATGGGCCACCCACACTGCCTCCTGCTTGCTCAGCTGGGGCCCAGCTTGCCCAGGACTCGCCTTTGTTTTGACCTCCTTTGACTGCCCAATCATTTGGAGACAGTGCTGGGATCCAAAACAAGCAAATTTCCTCAGCCTGGTTCATTTGCAGGCTCTTGCCCCGCTCCACCCATTGCCTGCAGCCCAGGCAGTTCCCAGGTGTCTACCTGTTGGGGGTGTGGCTGCACCCCAGAACTGGTCCAGCTGTGGCTTGAGCATTGCTCTGAGATAAGCAGCCACACTAGCAAATGAGAAAAAATGTGTACACACAGTTCCAATAGACAGGTGGGTGTGGCCCTCTCGGTACTTCAATCAAGTATTGTTTAGGCAACTTTGAAGAGATAAGCTTCATCACTTCCATTTTAATAAATGAACAAGTCAGGTGAGATACATTTACTTTGAGTTGTAGCTGACCCCAGGGGGAGGAAGCTGGAGTCCTTAGCACCCACTGTAACATGTTCTCGAGCCCATGATCTATTTCAACAAGAAAGGATTTGAGGTCTATAATTTTCTCAAACTTAAAAGTCAGCTTTGCAGCAGAACTGGAAGATTGCCCCTTAGCTGTACCCGTGGGTGAGAATTCTTGTCTTTTGACAACCCACTGAGCCGGCATTGAATCACCCAATTACTGCAAATTCTTTTCTAAATAGAAAGCACTCCACAGCCTCCGATGGAAATATTCCAAGATCCGCAGCAAATATCTAGCTCATTGGCAGAAGCAGTTTTTTGGCATGAAGGGCCGTTCTTTGCTTTAATTTCAGCTCCAGTAGAAGGTCTGCAGATGACCTGGGAATAAACTTCATCAAGATGGCTCAGGAAGAGACAGGCACGAGATCACCCACACCATCTCGCCAGCTCCAGTGCCCACCGGATGTGCATAGGCTGCCTTGTCTGGGAGGCCCGGTTGTGTCCACTCAGTCCAAGAGTCATCCCACCAGCTTGCGCAGGGCGGCATGCGTGTTTGGTACACACTGAGGCCAAGGGCAGCGTGGCCCTGGCTGGGAGGTGGAAGCTCTGAATTGAGAGCACTGGGACTGAGCTGGGGCGGGAGGGAGGATGGGTGCGGCTGTGTGTTCTAATCCGCAGCCTTCTCATGCCAGGGGCAATTAGCTTCTAAACAAAGTTCTTAATGGAGACTTCAACGCTTTGCCAGCACTCAACCTTGAAGAAAAACCAGATCTTTCCCACTAATTGTACAACCATGAATACTGTAGGCAGCTAGGATGATGGAAAAAACAAGGGGAACAAAATGTAATGGAAAAAGCATGGATTCTAGGGCCACCTATGTCTGTACTCATGTTGCTTTATTTATTTGGCAATTCACTTGGGGGGCCTCCTCCCCACACTTTGGTTTTCTTATCTGTTTAACTGGAGAATACTATTTATTCTGTTCACTGTCGCGGGCAGTAAATGATTTCACGATTGCTATGGGTTATCAGGTAAAACACCTGGCCTGCTAAGCATGTAATAAATCTATTTTCTCCCTAAATTAAGGCCAGCACTTGAAGGGTTAAAAAGTGTCACTGTGGGGTCTGAAGTTTTGGTTAATCTTTGAACCCAAGGCAAAGCAGGAGCTGCCACGGATATGGCCATTGTGTAAAGCATCTTCAAAGCCTCTCCAAGATACTTCACTTGGAACTTGTTTGCCCACCATCTGTGGGGCAGTGTGGATGCATAGCTGTCACCTTGTGCCTCCGGTGACTCTTGTCAGCGTGACTTCATTAGCTAGACAGTCAGGCCACTTCCTTCTGCTGGGGCTGGGTGTCTGGCTGGAGTTTGTCCTGGACGAGGCTGGTGCGGGCCTCTGGCTGCAGCCCCTGGCCCAGCACACAGAGCTCTGGGGGCGATGAACACCTGCTGGCGCCACCCGGCAGTTCTGGGGCACTGCTCCAAGTCACTGCATCTAGCTTGGGGCTGTCCTCACTGCTGCTGCTGAGAGAAGGACAGGAACGGATCAGATACTCCTTCGCTGTTCTCTCTGGCTCGCTCCCTCCCCCGCACTCCTCAGTCCCTTTCCATCCTTCTCACACCAGAGGGCCCACCCTTGATGCCAGGCCTCTACCTCCACAACCCGATGGGCTTGTGGGGCTGGACTGTCCTTGCTGGGCCTGCTTGCCTGGGCTGGCATGGGGGGAAGCAGCTCCCAGGGCCTCCACTGACAGCTGGAGTCCAGTTCCTTCCCCTGATGCCTGGGATCCTGCTGCTAGGAACACAGCAACTCCCTCAGGAGCTCTGGGGCTGTGCCTTTGTTTTGCTTTTTTTGTTTCTTGAGCACTCCTGGTTTAATAAAGGGCCGGGCTTAGCTAGTTGAATTAAAAACAACAATAACAGCACAGAAAAAGCCTGTTACGTGCAGCTGCCACCCTTTTCCTAATGGAATAAAATGGAGACTGCTTGGCTTGCCTTGCCCAGCATTTGGCTAGAGCAGAGCTTCCCAGCTGCTGAGTGACATGGCTGATGGGGACTATGCATGGGAAAAGGACCCCACATGGTCTCCAGCCTGACTGGGCATACTTCTGGAGAACAGAATGGAGGGTGTCATAAATCATAAGCAAGTCTAGGTCGAAGGGACCAGCTCCAAAAGCCAGACTGGCTATTGGCTGGTAGGCTGGCCTCAGGAGTCCTGGTAGAGGTTGGAGTCTGGCTGCCTAGGTTCAAGTCCTGGCTTTTCCACTTACTGCTGTGTGCCCTATAGTGGGTTAATTAATCTCTCTGATAGAAATTGTTGTAGTATCCATCTCATCAGGCACTCATAGGTATCTATGTTGGATGTAAAACTCTTAGTAGAGAAATGGCACATAAGTGCATAATCACTAGGTAGCTGTCTATGGTGCTACTTCGTAAAATTAGTAGGCAGTCACATTTAGAACTCCAGGGACCACCTTATCATACTGGTGGGCACCTGAGGCACAGAGAGGTCGGAGTTCTCAATCAGTCACTTCAGAACCACGACGAGACCTCTGCTCCCCACATGCAGACCAGAGGGCCCTTCTCTCTGTGAGCTTTATAAGGAAGTGTGCTCAGCTCTGCATCAGACACCAAACAAGTAAAGGACAAGTTTGCAACTGGATCTGAACAAGATCAAGATAGCAGGACTAGGGAGGGCGTGGATGTGAAGGACACGCATCCTTGGTTTTCAGGCAGTGAGAAACCCGCTGTGTGCCTTAGAGCCAGTCTCATCTATGTCAACCTCTGGCTCCATCACAGGTCCTTGCAGGTGTTCAGGGCCCAGCTGTCACCTTACTTCTTCTCCCTGGGCCCCTTGGGGAATGGGAAGGCATAAGTAGAGGGCACTCCATCCCTGACCAGCCATTGCTGCTCCCCTCCTGGAGAGCTGGCATGAAGGAGAGATATGCACAGAGGAAAGGCTGGCCATACCACTCTGGAGACTGACATGGAGCCTGTCAAACAATTTGGTCTAGAACTCTTTCAGCCCCATCCAGGTTCTGTGTCTGCACGATATTCAGTCCAGGAGGCCTGATTTCCTGGTTGCTACCCAGTGGCTGGGATTCTACCTCTTCTTGGCACGGCTAGGGAAGTAGGTTGCCCAACTGCCCTGCTAGCCACTGGGCCACCTGAGACAGGAGACTGGGAGGGGGCTGCCGAGAACCCCTGCCTCATCAGTTCAGGACAGAAAAAGATGAAAAGCATTGCATTTAGGGGAGAAAGTTTGGACCTTCCTTGAGTGCACACCATACCCAATATCCTGAGACCTAGAGACTGGTACTTACTAGGGGATTCAGCCCA
Organism: Geosciurus inauris; assembly: GCA_004024805.1. Taxonomy (NCBI): domain Eukaryota; kingdom Metazoa; phylum Chordata; class Mammalia; order Rodentia; family Sciuridae; genus Geosciurus; species Geosciurus inauris. Next base: position 36,230 of record PVHX01005654.1, on the reverse strand, counting down.
GACCTAAACCTCTGAGAACTGAGAACTCTTCCTGATCCCCAGGGCCCAAAGGTCAAGAGGATATAGCATGCAGTGGCAGGAAGGGGATCAAAGTCAAGTGCAGGCCAGTTGATCCTGTAAGCCTGTGAGATGCAGCGGGTTTGACAGGTGCCTGCAAGTCTTTGCTTGAGAAAGAGCCTGTTCTGAGCAGTCTCTAGCTCTTCAGCATCGGCTTGTTGCTCATTCTGGGGGGAAACCATGCCCTGGTGCTTGTTTTCGACAGAGAGGCAAAGGCTGGCCTGTTCCTGCTAACAGACCCCAAATTCTTACCTTGGGCAGGCTAGGGTGGGGATGAGCATTTTCCCACCATATGCACAATGTGGAATGGCTTAGAGGTGTGGTCATACCAAGAAAGGGGGATGGGTGCAAGACTTTAAGTGACCCTCCACGTGACCTTGAACAGGTTCCTCCTTCAGGCTATGCACATATCAAGTATTGAGATTCAAGACATAAAACAACTTTTAGGCCACCCTGTTCTGAGGAAAAACCTGAGAGAAAGGCATTATTTTCTTCTTGAACAATTTTATGCTCTTCAACAATTTTATAGCTCCTGCTGTTTTAAAATGTTAGTGTTTTTAATTAATGCCATTTTATTGTCCCTGTTCTCTCAAGCTCTTCCCTGAAGGGCACAGTTTTAAAAAATCTAATAACTGAATAAGGAGCTAGTGTGAGAAATAATGCATTAACATTTATAGAGGTTCTTAGATGAAAGCCACTCTGCTGTAGGAAGCTCATTTTAGATTTAAGCAAAGAGCAACGTTATATTAAGATTCTTGCAAAAATAATCAATATTTCATTTCTTTCAAGTGGCTGGGGGAGTTTATATAACTGTTATAATGTGCAACTTTTCTGAGATAATATCTTTATTTAAAATTGACTGCGAAGTACTTTGTAAAAAATTACCATTATGCAGGACAGATTGTGAAGCTGGTAACATGCGTCACTCAGGCAGAAATTAACTGCTGATTTACACAGTTGCCGGCAATGCAGAGATAGCAAGGACTAGTTTTGTCTGATCTGATATTAAGATACACTGAAGGGAGTTCTTCTTTAACAGTTTTCAGACTGACATTTTCCCCATGTATTCTGTAAAATAATCACTGGAGCATAAGTCCCTCTTTTATTGCTTATGCAATGGCTATACTGACTCATATCCCCTTGCAGCTGTGTGCCCAGGCCTGTCTGCAGGCTGGGCCAGTGACATGCAAGTCACTTACTTGCCCGAGCTGAGAAAGGCACACTTAGAACTCAGTCTGCCAAGGACAGTGAGAGCAGTCCTTCACCTGGATTCTGGTGCTCAGCCCTCATGAAGGATCTTGTTCTTAATCTACAAACCTTTGAAGTTGGTGGAGAAATGGAGTCAGGTTATCAAGGGCCTGGGAAACCAGACATTTATATTCCATACCTCTAGGACAGGCCATTCTGGAGTTGTGGTCTGGGGATTCCTGGGGATCCATGAGACACTTTCAAGGGAACTTGTGGGGTCAAATCTAGTTTCATCTTAATACAAAGATGCTACCTTCCCTTTTCACCCATTCTCTTGGGTGTGTGGCACTGTCACACATGATGTCACACAGGATGATGTGGGGTATCACCACAGATTGGCTACAGAAGGAGACCTGAACATTCAGCTGTCTTCCTAGTGAGCCAAATATCAAAAAGATCTGCAAAAACGTAGGACAGTGCCACTCTTCTTAGTAATTTTTTTGGGGGTTGTACAAAAAAATATTTTTCATAGGAATGTATTATCTGTGTTAACAGAGCATGTGTTATTCTTTTTAAAAAATAATAAATATTTTATAAATTTCTCAGTCTTAATATCTGATATAGTAAAAACGGATAGATATAACCCACATATATGAAGGTTCTTTTGGGTTCTCAATATTTTTTTAGAGTTTAAAGGGGTACTGGGACCAGACAGTTACATAGCCTCCCAGAATCCAACTGCTGGGTCCAGACAAGGTTGCCGTGTATGGGCCACGGGGACAAGTCATTTCATCTGAAAATAGCAGTCCCCATCTATAAAATAAGGGCTATGTGGCATAGGGATAACTTGGTTGTTTTAAGCTTTTTGTAAAAAATTTGAATACAGCAGAGGCTCTTTTCAGTTAAAATATTTCTCAGGAATCCAAGCATGTACCAGATAAAAGCACAGTCCACAGTCTGTTGTGGCCGGTTGTATCCACTCTTTGGGAGTATTCCTCTTAAACATACTGAGTCTTGTACCACAAGAAATTCTGTTTCTGTTACAGAAAATTTTGTTCTTTTTAAGAAAATTATAGAAATTTGTTCTGTTATAGAAAATTAATTTTCTGCTCATAATTAAGTGCAAAACCAGTAAAAATGAATGGTTAGCCAGAAAGCAGTGTCAGGAAAGAATTTGAACACAGCCATTTTAAAAAAAGGAAACGTCTGTCAGAAGTAAATTTGCTGTATCACGGTCCAGTATTTAATAAAATGTACAATATGTAAAATCTAAAAAAAAAAAAAAAAATGGAAACACAGTCACTCATGGTGGCAAGGAGACTGAACTCTGACCCCCACACCTTTTTTTCCCCAACTGACTCTTTTCTTGGAGCAGAGTTTGAAAACTACTGACCCAGGGCTGGGATTGTGGCTCAGTGGTAGAGCGCTTGCCTCGCATGTGTGAGGCACTGGGTTCGATCCTCAGCACCACATAGAAATAAATAAATAAAATAAAGATATTATGTCCATCTACAACTAAAAACAAAACAAAACAAAAACCCCAAAACAAAAAACTGCCGACCCAGTCTGTTGGGCCCACTGCTTCTGCTCTTCTCCAGTCCAAGTGACTGAAGGGCAGTGATCTCGAGTTCACTCCTTACCTGTTTTGGCCAAGGTGAGGTTCCCAAGAGGAGCCAGTGGAGCTGGAGCCAGGCAGCTGAATCCGGACAGCAGGGTGGCAGGCGGGCGCTGTCCTTTTGACAAAAGGCAGAGGGTTGAGGGCACACAGAGCTGTTCTCCTCTGTGAATCTGCCCTCAGTCGTGGCCCTGAGCTGCTTTTCCAGCATCCTGCTAGGGGCCCAATAGGGCCCCCAGGTTCTGGTGGCAATGATGTGGGGGTTGGCAGGTGGGCCATCAAGGATGGTGATTTAGCTTCAAACAGAGAGGAGGTGGCAGGGCAGAATATGGAGCATGTGTTTCTGGATGCTTTGGCTGTAGGGGCTTGACTGCCTTCAGAGTCTCCAGTCTCCTTGCATCCCTGAGAGGGGGACCCTGGGGGGGTTGGGGAGGGAACTGAGGAAGGAGGGCTTGCTTCCATGTGCTGGGCAGGAGGACTGGAGGCCTTGTGCTGAGCAGGCGGGCTCCCCAGGGGTGGGCTGGGCAGCTTGTGCTGAGGTGGCGGGGAAGTTCGCTTCTTTGCGTTTGGTGGGCTTAGTGTCCCGAGGTTCACTGGTGGGCTGGGAGCTCCAGGGCTAAGTGGTGGACTGGAGGAGCTGAGCACAGTGCTTGGCTGAGCAGGTCCAGGAGATGATGGCAGGCCCCGCTGCCTCCTGTCTACTTGGGGTGCCCAGTGTGCCCTGGTGGGAGAGCTCTTCCTGACTACCTGGGGGCTTCTCTCTCGGCTTTGCCTGGAGGACTCAGGAGAGTGTGGACCACGTGTGGTTCTGGCCAGGCTGGATTCTGGAGTCCTGCTTTGCCCAAATGTGGGGCTGGTGTGGTGCCAGGGGATTGCCTTCCGGTGGTGCTTGGAGAGGCTTGTGGCCTTCTCTGCCTGGGCCTGACTTTGAACCCTGCCCTCTGCCTCTGGGTTGGGGCTGGCTGTAGAAGGGAGGTTCGGATCCTGGGCAAGCTTTCTGGGATTGCTGCCACTCTTGCTGCTCCCTGGTCCTGCACTGCACAGCCTCGTGGGGCTGGCTGTGCTCTTGCTGGGCAGCAGGACAATGGGGCTCATGGAAGCTCTCAGCTTTGGGGAAGCCCATGTTCTTCTGGTGGGGCCAGCCCGTCTCAGCCCTGGTTCTGGGGACTCTTCAGAGGAGCTCCCTGGTGACTTTCTACTTTCTGAGTTCTCCAAAGACGTGAATGATTTATCCATCAGGACTTCTACAGGTGGCAGAGGGAGGTGCTCTGTGTCCCCCTCTATTTCACAGTAGAGGTCTTCATTCTTGAAAGCTTCTGCTGTAGGCAGAGGGGGAAATATTGGTGCTAAGGGTCTCCAGTCTGATCCCACCTTGAGACATTCTGTGCTTCCTGATGGAGAAATTTGGGGCTTCGTATACAAAGGAGCAAGGCCCCTGTAGATGGGAAATCTGGGAGGCATGATAGGAACTCCCCACTTCCTGAGGCAGGGGCTTGACCCTGAGTTCCTGGAGTCCCCCAGGGTCTTCACACTCTCAGTGGGACTGAAAGTTTCAATGAGTTTCTTGACTGATGTTCTGGTGAGAGAGGCCCTGATGTTGCAGTCCGTGGCCCCGGGAGTCTCATCCTTCGCTCCCGAGGGAATGGCGTTTGGCAGCAGCTCAGCTCTCCTCTGCCAGGGCGGTTCGCCCTCAGAGTAGGGACTGCATTTCTGCAGAATGTTCTTGTCCTGACTAGGCAAGATGCTGAAATTCTTGGTAAGGGATGCCTTGAGCTTGCTGATGGTGTTGCTGGGGCTCACTCTGCAGGTGCTGTTGGGCCACATTGCCGCTGCTCTGGGCTGCACAATCTGCTCCTTTCTCTGTCCCTGCTGTTTGGTGCCCTGGGCATAAAATACCTCCAGCCTCTGACTGAGGTCTTTTTGGACCCTCCGCAGCTCCTGGAGGGTGGGGTCCTCCACATGGTTCTTAAGGCATGTCTCTGATTGGGACCTCTGCTGCCTTTCGGGGGCCCTCCTGCTGCCACTCACCGTGCTAGGTCTCTGTAGGATCACTGTCTTCCCCTCCTCCTCCTCAGCCCAGTCCTGGTGCCCCAAAGGTGCAGGGACAAACTTGATCCTTTCACTGATGGCTTCCTTCATCTTCAGAATCATTTCCTGGGCCTGGAGACTCCCAAGCTTCCTGGAATGTGACTGAAATGGGCTTTCCCAGTCCGCAGGTGAAGATCGTGGCCTTGAACAGGGAACATTTTCCTGCCCTGCGAGTGGACTCAGGTTGCTAACTTCATCTTCCTCCTCCTCTGGGCTGCTGTCTTCACCTTCACTAAGGGGTGGAACATCCCCAGACCTTGAGCTTTTAGGAAGACATACTTCCACAGGGATCCCAGTCCCTAGGGAATCACACCAAGCACTCTTGCTTGCCTCTGAAGGCCTGGAGGTCAGAGATTCTGGGCCTGGGCTGTGGGGGCCTGGGTTCCTTAATTTTCCCTGTGCTGCTGGCTGCACTTTTGCCATGGGAGGCCTTGATAGTGGACAGTCCTGGGTTTGGTCTGAACCCATCCAGAATGTGATTTGCTGCCAGGCATGTCCTGACAGCCTGGCCTCCATCTGGGGTGAAATCCCTGGCTTCCAGTCTACAGCCTCCGGGGCAAAGTCCCAGCTGGCCTGCTTACCTAGCTTGTCCATAGATTTCACGGACTCGTTGTCGGCACCAATGCCACTGTCCTCAGAGCACAAGGGTAGATCCTGCAGCCCAGAGTCCCCATGGCCACTTGCCAGGCTCTCCAGTTGCCCCAGAGCCCTTAGGAGGCATTCATCCACACCCCTCCTCGTGCTCAGCTTACTTTCCATGTGGCTTGCGGTGGAGTGGAGATAGCTGCTGGAACCCTCCAGGAAGCTCCCAGTGAGGGCAGCCACTGTGCTGTGGAGCACCTGTAGCTTGCTGACCGTGTACTGCAGCAGCTGTTGCAAGAGATGTGGCTGCTGCTCCCGGGGCTCTCCTTTCCTCAACGGCCATGCCAGATCCTCCCTAACTTCCTGGAGGAGTACCTCTCCATCCTTGGAGATCTCCCCAAGGAGTTGGCCCACCTCCTCAAAGCACAGCAGCAGGAAGCTGAGCATGGGCTGCAACAGCTCCTGGGTCTGGCTGGCCTGCTGGACCAGGTGCAGAATTGCTTCGTATTTAGAGAGGCTGGAGTGCAGGTAGGTGTAAGCATGCTTGTGGGCCTTGACCAGGGGCTCAGGGAAGTCCACTTTGCCTTCTGACTCAGGAGCAGGGAGGATGGTTTGGCTGCAATGGCCCTGTTTGCTTGACCAACAGCATGTCAGCTTCTTTTCCCACTTGGAGGTCTCCTGTGAAGTACTTTCCATATTCTCTTCCCTGGGAAAGGCTGCCCCTTGTGTCCCCTGGGTACCTTTTGTCTTGATTGGAATGTGGCTTTGTGGTTTGTTCAGCCAGGGTGAAGAGGTTCTGGTTTCTGAGATCAGTCCTTCCATATCTCCCATGTGTTGACCAAGGCGTTCAGTCGTAGTTTGGGACTCCCTGGAACTCAGCTGCTCCTCTGCTGGCCACTGTCCCTGGGGCAGGCCCCCCCAAGGGTCATAGCAGGTGGAACATTGAACCAGCAAAGGGATAGATCCTCTTCCACTGTGCCCGTGACATCCTGGTATAATAGCTGTGGGCTTTTTCAAAAACTGAACGCCACTTTTTGCCAGGCTGTTCACAATGTCATTGTGTGAAGGTGTACACCCCATGACTGCAGCTTGTCTTCCACCCACTGCCTTCCAAATTTTCAGAGAATCATCTTGAAAACAGGAACATCCAGGCAATTCCAGACCAGATTCATTTGAAGTTCATGGTATGAGGTCTTGAACTTGGAGCCAGCTTTCTTTACTTCCTTGGCCCCACCATGAAGAGGGAGTGGTGCTTGTCGTCTGTTATCCTTCTAAGTTTTCAACCCTCTGCTGTTAGTGAGCAGCGGGACAATTCTAAAGGACTTCAGTCTCCCGGATTATGAGCCTGTGTTTTGCTCGTGTCCTGACAGATGTGGATGCAAGCAGAGCTTTAAGCCTATTAGGTTAATCATGCCCTAGCCAGTCAGCACTCACTGTGTGTTCTAATATAGAACTTCTCAGCACTTACTATCTTGGGAAGCGGATTATTTTTGCACGTGCTTATGCTTTTAATTCCGTTCAGACGCCTGCCATATGAAACCTAGAGAAATAAGCTTTAATTGCAAAAGGCTCTGGAAGAGACACATTTGTGGAAGGAAAGTGAGGGCTTGCCAATTATAGACACTGGAAGAGAAATGACCTTCACACTTTAATAAGGGCAAACCAGCCGAGTGTGCTCCAACCTGATGCAATCAAGAAGATCTCAGAACACAGACAGGGACTGCAAAGCTGTACTTTGTTGTCTATGTGGCTTGTAAATCCCCGCGACTCTAGTGACAACGTTCCTAAATAATAGAAGAGTGAATGAAGAAGACGGGGTTGCTTTCCTCTGTGTTAGAAAATTGAGTCAGCGGAAAAGCTACCCTGCTTTGCAAGGGGAAAGAAGGAAAACTTATGACCATATGAAGCTCAAAGCCAGTCACTATGAACCACAGTGGCTCAGGAGGCAATGCTCTGTTGGAAGAATCTTTTCATTAAAACGTTCTTACAGGAAAACAAGATAAACCTAGGCACCAGAAAGTTATTTAGTCATTAGGAGTAGAAGTCAAAGGGAAAATGTTTTTCTTTTCAGTGGCATCTTGCCTTTGGCCAACAGTGGCAGCTGCCCATTTGAAAACTCCTTTTAGCTGGGCACAGTGGTACACACCTATAATCCCAGCACTTTGAGAAGCTGAGACAGGAGAATTGCGAGTTCAAAGCCAGCCTCAGCAATGGTGAGGTGCTAAGCAACTCAGTGAGATCCTGTCTCTACTTAAAACACAAAATAGGTCTGGGGATGTGGCTCAGTGGTTGAGTGCCCCTGAGTTTAATCCTCAGTACCAGAAAACAAAAACAAAAACCATCCTTTTAAACCTTATTTGCTCTCAATAAAATCTGGAACATGGACTTGGAGTAGGGAGACATGTATTCATATCCTGACTCCTCCTTTGAGTTAAGGAAACTTCTGAAAGCTATTTAACTTTGCTGAGACAGAGGTCATCTTTAAAATGAGGACAATGGCACCTACTTCACTGAGCTCTGTGGGTATTAAGTCAATCAGTGTTTGGTAAATGCTTGACCCAGTGCCTGGCACATACCAGGTACTCAGAAAAAGAAGACAAAGAAGAGAAAAAAAGCATTCGCCACTCCTTTCCCCCTGGAAGCTAGGCCACTTATAATAATAAGTCATAAGAAAATTATTTGTCAAGAACCCAACTCAAGTCCTTTCCTGAGTTTCTGGAAATAATTTCTGCTAGGCTTGGAGCCCTCTAAATCTGTTTGGTTTGCTATTCTGCATGTATACAGGGTGGCTCTTTGCTTGGTGCATGGCCACATCAGGATTTTTCTAAGGCCTCCTTTAGTAATTTCTCTGCTCTTAATGATTCCCACTATGTGCCAGAGGATTTTATTAACTATTTCCCAGTTTTTGACATCTAGGTCATTGCCAATTTTGAGTTTTCCTAGTAGCAAAAACATTGCATTGAGCATTTCTGAGCATCTCCAAGCATCTCCTGGAGTTGCAGAGATGGGAGTTGTTATTCTGGTTTTACAGTCATTTTCATTCACTGAGCACTGCACAACCAGTAATAATAACTTTGTGTGTGTCAGGATGTTCTAGAAACAGAAAGGACTTAGAGCCACTTCCTGGGCTTCAAGCAAGCTGGAGACTGGCTACTGAGGCTGCGTGCAGAGCCCTGGTGATGCTGATCAAGGGTGATGCCCCAGAGTGCATCATCAATGAAGTTCCCAGATCTGTTTATTTGAAGGAGAACTCAGGGGACAAACAAACTGTATCAGTGCCTGGGGTGAGCTGTGGCAGGCATCAAGATGTTTCATTTGTCACAGTGCCGGCCTGGCTGGTAGACAGAGACTCTTCCTTCTCCTTTGGGTCTTGCATTGAACATAGCGAGAAGCTCATCTGAAGGATGCTTAATGTAAATTCTTCTCCTTCTGAGATTTGAGCCCTGGCCTGAAAAACCTTTGATCTGAGTGACTAAAATGATTTCTAAACCAATGATCAAAATCAAAGTATTTGCCTGGAGGATCAGCTGTCAAATAGCTTTGTATGTTTTAGACTGTTTTCCTTGATTATTACAAATAATTTAGGAAGCTGTTTATACATTGCCATTCATTTTTCATTAAGACCAACTTTTGTTTTCTTTCTTGTAAAATGGAGATTGTTTCAAATTAAAGGAAAAAGCTTTTTTGGCTGGATTTGTAAAATAGCATTACTTTGGAAAACTAACATTTAAATATATACCTATGATCCATCAATTCCACTCAGAAGAATTTACCTAAGAGTAAAAAATGCATATGACTACAAGAGACTGGTATAAGAATAGTCACAGTAACTCTATTCATAATATTCTCAAATTGGAGACAATGTAAATGCCTACAAATAGGGAAAGTACAAATATGATATAATTATATAATCTAATACTACCCAGCAATAAAAGAAGCAAACTACTGAAACATATAACAACATGGATAAATTTTAAAAAGTATTATAATGAATGAAAGAGGCCAGACACAAGAGTACCTACTGAGCTGGGTGTTATGGTGTATGCCTGTAATCCAAAGTGACTTGGGAGGTATGATAAGGAGGGTAGCAAATTTGAGGCCAGCCTCAGCAACTTAGAGAGGCCCTAAACAACTTAGTGAGATCCTTTCTCAAAATAAAAAAAGATAAAGGGCTGAGGATGTAGCTCAGTGATAAAGTGCTCATGTGTTCCATTCCCAATGCAAAAAAAAAAAAAGTTTATGTTAAAATACTCCATTCACATGAAGTTTCAAGAACAGGCAAAACTAACCTATAGTTAGAGAATTCAAAAGAGTAGTTATCTCTAGGAAGAACTACTGACTGCTTATGAACATGAGGGTATTTCTTAGGGTACTTGAAATGGTTGACATCTTAATCTGGGTGGTAGTTAAATTGGGGAACAGAGATGTAAAAATTCCTTGAGTTATACAGTTGTTGTGCACTTTATGTATGCTGCACACTTAACCCAAATTGAAGTGCAGTATTATATTCTTTGCTTTATACCTACAAGAGTCTTAGCTATGATGCTACTAGTCTTGGATAAAGATCCATGTTTTAGTTGTGTATTTTCACATAACAAATTAGCCCCAAAATTTTCAGCTAAAAACAACACGTTATTTCACAGTTTTTGTGGGTTAGGAATTTGTGAGCAACTCAGCTGGGTGGTTTGGCTAAGGATCTCTTGTGAGGTTATAGTCTAGATACCAGCCAACATTACAGATATCTGAAGGCTTGCCTGGAGCTGGATTATTGGTTCCAAGATAGGTCATCCACAAAGCTGTTGATGGAAAGCCTCAATTCCTCAGTATATTGGCCTCTCCATAGGGCTGCTTGAGTGTCCTTACAACATGGTAACTGGCTTCCCCTGAAGGAAGTGGTTCAAGAGAAAGCAAGGAGAAGGTCTCTATGTCCTAGTTTCAGAAGTCACCTTCAGTTTATCCATATTCTATCATTTAGAAGCCAATAACTAAATACAATCAAACTGAAGGAGAACATTATGTTTCATCTTCATAGGTCACTAAAGAAAAATCTAGCTGAGCATGGTGGTGCACACCTATAATCTGCTTGAGAGACTGAGGCAGGAGGATTTCAAGTTCAAAGCCAGCCTCAGCAATTTAGTGATGTTTTAAGCAACTTTGTGGGACCCTGTCTCAAAATAGAAAGTTCTGGCTGTGTGGCTCAGTGGTGAAGCATCCCTGGGTTCAATCCCCAGTAGAGGGGAAGAAAGAAAGAAAGAAAGAAAGAAAGAAAGAGATCTAGGCATATCAGGTCAAATCATGGCATCCCCCAAATAATTATATAGAGTAAACATTAGTTTATAAGGTGCTTGTTCTTGTCCCTCTGCATGTTAAATAAGTTCCACCTCATTTTGGTCATATGTCCCTCGTGTTAGTCAGCTTTTGGTTACTATGGTCGAAACACCTGACAAGAACAACTCAGAGAAGAAAAGTTTATTTTGGGCTCATGGTTTCAGAGGTTCAGTCCATGGTTGGCCAACTCTGTTGCTTTGGACTTGAAATGAGGCAGAATATCATGGTAGAAAGGCATGGCAGAGCAAAGGTCCTTGGTTTATGGCAGCTGAGAAGTAGGGGGTGGAGAGTGGGGGAGAAACCAGGAACAAGACATAGTCCAAGGTTATGTCCCCAATAACCTACTTCCTCCAGCCATGCCCCACCATTCAAATTATTAAACCATTAAATGAATTAATCCACTGATGAGTTTACAGCACCTAAGATATAGTCATTCCCTAAAAGTCCCAGCTCTAAACCTTACTGTAATTGGGACCATACTTTCAAAATATTTTCAGGGGACATTAAAAGTCCAAACAGACCTGGACTAATTGATCAACAAAAGATGGTTCCAATGTGGCACCAATTTTGAATTAAGATGCAATGCCATTTAAGCATTGTCTAGAATTCTATATGGATGAAATTATATAGCTTTTTTTTGGTTGACTTTTCTCCCCCTCAACACAGTTAATATTGAGAGTGATTCATGCTGTTGGATGCATCAATAATTCATACCTTTATGTTGCCATGTAGTGTTTTCACATGATTAGCTTCTGATTAATAGCTTTACATTTCTCCTAAGAGAATTTGCCCAACTCGTATCTAATCTAAAATAAAGATTGAACCAATCTGTCTTTAGCCCTGACCACAAACTTCAAAATATCCTACTGTTAATATGAGCATTAAATACAATTTTTTGCTTTCTTTATCATTGCCTATATGATGCAAAATATTGTGTAGAACTCTATTAATAATGGATAAGACTGTAAACATGACTTTTCCTCTCCAAAGTAGCCAAAGGGAAATGTAAAACATGAACTAATCTCAAATATTATTGTATCAGTTCTCGCAAAACCATATCTAATTCAAGTCCTGTTGTGACTGAAAAGACGAGTCATTCAAATTTTGTTTCTTTTTCATTTTTTAAACAGTAAGACCTTTATTAAGGGAATCACATGTATTTTTAAATGATTATCAAGGATTCTACTAACTCCCAATCTGTGTGAGGTGGATACTAACATTATCTTTTTTCTTTAATGAAAAAATAAACACAAGAAATTAACAGACTTGCTCAGAATTAAATGTTTCTTTTTCTCAATAAAAGTATTACTTAACATCTTTTTAGATTATTCAAGAATAGAAACTTCACATATAATGAATGAAAGGTTGAGTCATTGAACACAAGTGAACAAATTTAAGAAACTTTTGAATACTGATAGACTGGAGGACTTAAGGAGTATACCTTATTTAGCTACTATCTTTTAAGAACTGCATATTTTTATTATAAATGCAATATGTTAAAAAATTGTATGTAAATGTTCACAGCAGTACTATGCAAAATAAAGATGGAAGTAACCCAAATGTTCATCAGCTGATGAATGGATAAATAAAATATTTATTCCATATATATATGGAATATTATTCAGCTATAGAAGGAATGAAATACTGATCTATACTACAACAGAGATGAACCTTGAAGATATTATGCTAAGTGAAAGAAGTTAGACCTAAAAAGTCACATTGTATAAAAAAAGTCAAATTTCATTTATATGAAGTATCCAGAACAGGCAAAATCATAGAAATAGAAAGCAGATTAGTTGTGGACAGGGACTGAGGACTGGGAGAAGGGAAGAGACATCTTTATTGGTACAAGGTTTCCTTCTATATTGATGAAAATGTTCTGGAACAAGATAGTGGTGATAGTTGTACATACCTGTACTAAATGACATTGAATTGTACACTTTAAAATGATAAATTTTATCGTATGTATACATTGCTATGGAAAAACAATATATGCTATGTAAAAACTTAGAAAACATAAATAAGCTTGAAGGAAAATAAAAATCTATAATATGTATGTATTTATGTATATACTTACCTATCCATCCTATTTCTGACTCAATACAGAATCTTTTTCTACATACAATTTGTAACTTAGATTTTCTTTTAATATGTTGTAAATTCATATTCATTCATATTATCTAGTATGCTGTATAGCATTCTTTTTTTTTTTTTGGTACTGGGGATTGAACTCAGGGGCACTCGACCACTGAGCCACATCCCCAGCCCTATTTTGTGTTTTATGTAGAGACAGGGTCTCACTGAGTTGCTTAGTGCCTCGCCATTGCTGAGGCTGGCTTTGAACTTGCGATTCTCCTGTCTCAGCCTCCCTAAGTGCTGGGATTACAGGCGTGCGCCACCACGCCCGGCCTGTATAGCATTCTTAATAGCTACAATGTTCTACTGATTGAAGCAAGATAGATGCTTTGGTTAGACTCATTATTGAACATTTAGTGTAGCTCTAATGTAGGTAAAACTAAATTATTCTTATAGGTAAATTTGCTCACATTTATAATTTTTTTCCGGATGAATTCTGGGATGTGAACTTGTTTTGCTAAATAATGTAAATATTTTTAAAAAGTTATAGATTTTCTTTTTTAGAATAGTTCTAGATTGACTGAAAAATTAAGCAGAGAATTCCTGGGTACTTCTCCCCTCCTACACAGTTTGCCTTTTTTATTAACATCTTACATTACTATGGTACTTTTGTTACAATTAAGGAATCAGTCTTGATACACAATTATTAACTAAAGCCCATCCTTTGTTCAGACTTCCTCAGTATTTAACTGTATCCTCCTTTTGTTCCAGGATCCTAGCCAAGATACCATATTACATTTAACAGGCACTCTCCTTAGGCTCCTCTTGGCAGTAACAGTTTCTCAGACTTGCCTTGTTTTTGATTACCTTGATAGTTTTGAGGGGTCCCGGTCAAGTACATTGTAGGATATCCCTCAACTGAGAGTTGTCTTGTGTTTTTCTTATGACTGAGCTGGGGTTGTGGGATTTTGGAAGGAAGATCACAGAGCCTCTCTGTCATTTTCATCACATCATTTCGAGAGCACATACTATCAACATGATTTATGACTGTCGGTGTTGACCTTGATCTCCTGGCTGCAGCAGCATGTGTGTGCTGCAGTACCCCACTGTGAGGTTACTCTGCCTTCCCTGGCCACCCCAAACTCTATGAAAGTAGGTCACTGTGTGCAGCCACATGGAAGAAGTGGGGAGGTACGCTCCCCCTGAATATAAACATTTTTAAGGCTTTAGCTACAAATTGTGACATAACTTTCTAGAAAGATTATACTAGTTTCTTAATCCCCAGCAGTGTTGTAAAAAATCCACTTTATTGCAAGCTTGCCAGTGCTGGGCATTAGCCTTTAAAAAGTCTCTGCTGATTTGAGAGAGGGAAAAGATGGCATCTCATTTTAATTTGCATTTCCTGGTTTGTTAGAGAGTTTGTCTATTTAAAAATTATATATATTTTTTCAAGTAAAACATTATTTTATTTTTAGTATATGATGGTTTAATTGTTTTTTTATTTTTTTAATTTGTTCTAATTAGTAGAATGCACTCTGACACATCATACATAAATGAGTATAATTTCTCTTTCTTCTGGTTGTACATGTAGAATCACAACGGTTGTGTAGTCATATATGTACATAGGTAATAATGTCTGGTTCACTCTACTATCCTTCCTACCTCCATGCCCCCTGCCCTCCCTTCACTCCCCTCTACCTAATCCAAACTCTATTCTTCCCTAGCTCCCCCCTATTGTGAATTAGAATCTGCATACCAGAGAAAACATTCAGCCTTTGGTTTTTTGGGACTGGCTTATTTTGCTTAGCATGATATGCTCCAGCTCCATCCATTTACTGGCAAATGCTATAATTTCATTCTTCTTTAAGGCTGAATAATATTCCATTGTGTATATATACCACATTTTCTTTATCTATTCATCTGTTGAAGGATACTGAGATTGGTTCCATAGTTTAGTTATTGTGAGTTGAGCTGCTATAAACATCGATGTGGCTGTATCACTGTAATATGATGATTTTAAGTTCTTTGGGTGTAAACCGAGGAGTGGGATAGCTGGGTCAAATGGTGGTTCCATTCCAAGTTTTCTGAGGAATCTTCATACCACTTTCCATGATGGTTGTACCAATCTGCAGTCCCACCAGCAATGTATGAGTTTACCTTTTTCCCCACATCCTCACCAACATTTATTGTTGCTTGTATTCTTGATAATTGCCATTCTGACTGTAGTGAGATAAAATCTAAGAGTAGTTTTGATTTGCATTTCTCTAATTGCTTGAGAGGTTGAACATTTTTCATGTATTTGTTGATCGATGTTCTGAGCCACTTTCCTCCACCACACTCTTCTGCCATGATGTTCTGCATCCCCTCAGACCAAAAGCAATGGTCTGAGCCATCTGTGGACTGAGACCTCTGACACTATGAGCCCCCAAATCAACTTTTATTTCCCTATAATTGTCCTTCTCATGTCTTTTGGTCACAGTAATGAAAAAGCTGGCTAAAACAATGGATTGCCTGTAACATATCCTTGTTCATTTAAAAAGTCGGAATGCTTATTTTTATTTTATTAATTTTCAGAATATTTACATCTTGTCGGGTCACTGTGTTACTAGTTTTGTGTTGTGTATTTGTTTTTTGCCTCTAACTTTTGAGATATTGTGGTACAGTTTTCATTTCATGTAATTGACTAATAGTTTTTTCTTTATAATTTCTATCTTTATTGTCATATTTAGAAAGGCTAAATTTAAAATTTGGTAAAACATCTTGATCAGTTTGTACTGTGAAAATCATTATTTTTAAAACCAGAGACATGATGTAGGAAACTTTGTTTTGACTGGACGGAGCTTTATCTTGGAGATAGGACACAGCAGCCACATTTCCAGATAGACAGCTGTAAGTTACAGCCTCTCCAGGATTACAGGAAGGGTTTAATATTTCAAAGAATCTCAAAATGGAAGTGAACTGGCTGACATACAATGCTAAGTTTTGGGGCCAAAAAAAAAATGAATTAATGGGTGAGTTAGAAACATGTGCATGTGAGCCCCTGAGTGAGAGAGAAGCTTTAGAGGGTCCCCGGATAATGGAACAGCTGTGCTTGTGAAGTCAAGAGACTAGTGTTTTCATCATCTATATTAGTTTGCTTGGGCCACCATTAAAAATAGACTGGGCAGTTTAATCAACAGAACTGTGTTTCCTCACAGTGCTGGAAGCCAGAGTTCCAAGTGTTGGCTCATAGAGGCCACCTTGCAACTCCCCGTGGTCGTCCTGTGTATGCATCAGTGTGTGCCCGGATGGGAAGGAAGAGCGGAGTCACCTTACAGTGTTTCCTCTCTTAAGGACACTAGTCACATTGGATTAGAGCCCTCCTTGATGACCTCACTTAACCTTAATTACTCCTTTAAGGTCCTGATCTTTAAATACAGTTAGTGTCTGATGCGTTTTGCTCTCTCCTTATGCTCATCAGATTTCCTCAGTGTTCCTCAGGCACCTGAGGCTTGGTGACACAGAAGCAAAGTCCATGAATTTTTTTTTTTTTTGGTACCAGGGATTAAACCCAGGGGTGCTTAACCACTGAGCCACACCCCCAGCCCTTTTTTAATTTTTACATTTTGAGACAGGGTCTCCCTAATGCCTTGAGCCTCCATTCTGCCTCAAAGTGGAGAAAATCTAATCTAGTCACTTACAGATAAACTCATTCAAATTCAGTCTTAGTCAATTCAAATTTATAATTCAGTCACAATTAAATTTAAAATCTGTCTTTCCTCCCACCCCTCTCCCCTTCTTCCTGGAATTAATTCTCTCTCTGCCTTAAGCCTCCTGAGCTGCTGGGATCATGGGCATGTGCCACTATGCCCAGTTAAAGTCCATGAACCTTTGACTTCTACAGTAAAAGACTTCAGCTATAAGATGGAAAAGGTCTGAAAGGGAATGAGAGCAGACAGACAGAAGACCTGGGGCTAAGGGAGAGTTTAGAGAGAAGCTGCAGGGTGATGTGAATGTGAGGCTCCCTGTGCCCCATCTTGGACCCCAAGTCCTCCTCTGAAGGACCCTGAGAGAAGAAGGATGTGCTTGTGGTTCTCTTCCTGGTAAAGTCTAAAGCTGGGGAGAGAGTAGGCCATGGGGAGCACTGCCTCAAGTTACCTTGATGTGGCAGGGTAGGAATGGTGTCTGGTACCAAAGGATGGGAGACTTGGGCAGAAGCCTTCCATCAGAGTGATATGGGAGGGCACCTACAGTGTTCTGAAGGATTCCAGGTAAAACAAAATTTCTGAGAGAGAGCACTAGTGAGTTAGCCCAGGATAAGGCGTGAGAACCAGGGAGGACAGAGCCGCACTTCTCAATGCAGAGAAGTAACAGGAACTTTTGTTTCCCATGAACTATGCAGGTCACTTTTCAAGAGAACACCTGACATCTGTGATGCCTAGAGCCAAACAGGACAAATTAGGACCAAGAAGGAGACCCCTTGGATAAGCCTTGAGGAGCGTCGACTTAATTCCAGGAAGAAGGGGAGAGGGGTGGGAGGAAAGACAGATTTTAAATTTAATTGTGACTGAATTATAAATTTGAATTGACTAAGACTGAATTTGAATGAGTTTATCTGAAAGTGACTAGATTAGATTTTCTCCACTTTGAGGCAGAATGGAGGCTCAAGGCAGAAATTACACTCAATTATAGGAGAATAGAGAAAATTACATTTTTGCACACACAAGTCAGTGACTGTGAAATTTGTACTGGTTCCAATAATTACAGGCATCCAGGTGTCAGTAAAATCTTAAGAATAGACCAAAGAATCTTTATGTGCTGTTCTACCAAGTTATTACCTGATCTGTAGCTGTAGCTCAAAAGATCAGGACAGTGTCTTATCATCAGAAATTGTGATGAAACCCTGTAGACTTTCTGCTCAAAATGTTCTCTTTAAATCAGAAAGCAGAGCCAAGTCTTATAGGGTAGAAAAAAATAGATATTTTTCTGAGTTTTAAGGATGCCCAGCCTAGTTATAACCCTATGATTCAAAGTGGGGACATATGAAATTTCAGATGATAGATAGCTCCTGTTTGCCCCAGCAGTTCTGCTCTTCACACCTGTCCCCACACCTCACAGATATCAGTCCTGGGAGGCAGATACCTGTGGATGCAGCACTAGAGCTCCTGCCCTTTAGAGGCTTCGGCAGGAAGAAGCTCAAAGGAAGAAGAAGAATGAGTGGGAAATATTGACTCCCTCGTCTTTCCATCCTGGTCTCCATGCTTGGCTGGAGACCTCCCTGGAAGACAACTCTCTCCACAGAGCTCTCTTCTGAGCTCCAACCATGGCTCTCTCCTTGCTTTTAGGCTGGGGTAGTAATGTGCTATTCATATTGCCCAAGAGTACTGCTCTTTCCCTTGGGAGTCTCCTAAAACTTTGCCCATCCCCTGAAAATTTATACCTTTATTAAACTCTTCTCTAACTTCCCTACTGAGTCTACTGTGGTATCTTTGCTAATCCTTTGGGGACAGTTATGGAAAGTTATCTGCTATTTGCATGGAGTTGAGGAAGTAGATCATGCTGATACCTGTAGTATAAGGAGCACATTTTCCTTGTGCAGCTGAGTCAGAAGCCCTGAATGAGAGGGACTAATGATTTCTTATGTTACATACCCTTTTATTAAGTTCCAGAGTCTTTTGTGCATGATTCTGGATGTACTTCAAATCTTTCAACTCTTAGGCTGTTCATTAAAAATAGTTGATTATTGCTATAGCTGTGGAAAAAAAATGATAACCATTAGAAAATTCTGGATTCTAAAGGGATAGATGTTCTTTTTAGAATGGGCAGTAAACACTTCTTGGCTAAGGATTTTTATTAGGTAGACAATGGCTGAGAATTCACATTTGGATTGAAAGAGGGAAGGGAGGAACCACTTGGCATGCTCAGTCTCTGCTATGTTGTAGCCAACAGTGTTATTTCAATAGAAACCATGATCTCTCCAGCTCCTAGCCAACAGTTTTCTGGTTGAAGAAAGTTCTAGAAGCTCTAAAGCCTCCCTCGCATTGATATGAGGGAGGGATATTTCTTCAATTCAATGTTCCTCTACCACTAACTAAATATTTTTTATTTAAAAATAGATTTATCATTCTGATAACTGGAATTTTCCTTTCTTAGGGGGCACAGCTTGCTCTTAGTAATAGCACAGTCACAGCTGGGTTAAAAGGACTTGTACTTTATTCAGAGCTAGAGCCATCACTGTGTCACGAGTGTCAGATTTACTTTTATTGCATGGTGACAAGAAAATTGTCGCTGCAGGTGATTTTTAGCTGAATAGTAGACTTTATCTTTTCAAAGACTTGCCACAACCCATGAAGCTCTGGGCCTACCATTGGAGGGCATTTCTTTCCTTGAACATGAATTGATGGCTGATCTGTTTGCACAGGAGAGACCTATAAAAGACCCAGCAAATTCTATCGCCCACCCTATTCTTAAGAGCAGATAGATGGAAGAGCACAGCTCCAAAACACAGTGGGGGCCCTGTCAAAGAAATCCTTGACGCCTAATCCGAGGTGATAGGGCAATTTGGACAGAGGTGGGAATTGGTCTGCCCTCTAAAGCTGAGCCTCTGGTAGCAGCACCCACCGATACCAAAGGGACTTCTTTACCTCAAATAGACTGCTACATTCTCACCACATGGGATTCTACCTGAGGGAAGCTTATATCTTATAGATGTAACTTAATACCCAGTTCTGAAAACAGTCTTTTCTTAGCCCACTGGAGGAAAATGGACAACACTTCAGGAAAGCTGATATTAGAGGAAGCCCTAGGTTAGAATTCAGGGTGACTGAGCTCCTTAATAACTTGACACTGACTTTGAAAGAGTCTCTTAAAACTTCTTGGGCTTCTCCCTTGTGAAATGATGGTCCAGGCCCCATTAGTGGTTCTTGTTTTTCTGCCATTACTGCTGGAAATCTAGGAGGAAAATTAAGGGTCATAATTAATAGTCTCTGGACCTTTAAATCTGGTATCCATAGCACCACATGTCATGTCATTATTATGTATTGTTGCTTGTAGGATCACTGGCTGGCACTCAAAGGAGGACTCCATCAAAGAGAGGCAAGCCAGAGCCTGCCATCACCACCCTGGCTTTCTGTAATTGGAATCCGTGGAGGGGCCCGAGGGAGCCCATTATGAAAACACCCATTTCCACATACTCCCAACCAACGCGCTAAACAATTTGTACTCCTGCTGAGGAAGACCTATAAGGTACTGAAAATTATTTTTCCAGGTGACATTTGAGAAGACAGTCACATGACCAGGGTAAGTCTCATTGTAAACTAAATCTCCCATCCTTTTAGGCCTATGATAATACTTATTTTTGCTTAGGCAGAGGTGAGTAACCTGAATGAAGCATAGTATTATTTGAGACACGTGAATATGGGTTTCAGTAACTGGTTATATATACCCTTAGGCAACTTAGACATATTTTACAGAGATACAAAAATGTCAGCTCACTGCTATGAAACCAAAGTAGTAAAGACGCTTCATAATCCGCTCCCCCTCCCCTTTTACAATTGAACTGTTTTTGATACATCATTATTAACTAAAGCCCACAATTTGCTTTAAGACTTGCTTTTTTTGTGTTGTGCATTATATGTTTTTTTGACCAGTGCGTAATGTCACGTACCCACCTTAGGGTATCATACAGAAGAGTTTCCTTGTCCTAAGAATCTCTCGTGTGCCACCTGCTTATCTTTCCTCACCCTTCCCCAGCCCCTGGTAAACACTGCCCATTCCTGTCTCCATAGTTTTCCTTTTCCAGAATGCCATATAGTTGGAATCTTACAAGACATAGCCTTTTCAGACTGCCTTTTCTCATTTAACATGATGCATTTAAGTTTCTTCCATGTCTTCTTGTGGCTCAATAGCTCATTACTTTTTGTCACTGAATAATATTCCATTTTACCAGTTGCTTCAGAACATCCTGGTTGTTTCCAGCTTTTGAAAGTTATTCATGTGCCAATTGTGTGTATGTGTGTGTGTGTGTGAGAGAGAGAGAGAGAGAAAGAGAGAGAGAGAGAGAGAGAGAGAGAGAGAGACAGAGAGAGAGAACATATAAGTCACGAGTTTTCAAATCATGTGGGCAATGCCTGGGAGTGTGGTAGAGGTATCATATGGTAAGACTGTACTTAAGCTGTGTAAAAGACTGCCAAATTGTGCTCCGGAGAGACTATGCCATTTTGTACCCTACTCCTTGTCTTCATCAGCACTTGTTTGTGTTAGTGTTTCTAATTTTAGCCATTCTAGAAAGTGTGCAGTGATACCTCATTTTTGTTTTGATTTGCAATTTCTTAAAGATATATGACTTGGGCATCTTTCCATAAGCTTATTTACTATCCTTCTATCTTCTTTGGTGAAGTGTCTGTTCAGATATTTTTTGCCCATTTAAACAATTGGGCTTTTTAATTGTTGAATTTTAGGAGTTCTTTATAAATTTTGAATGACAGTTTTTTACCAGATATGTGTTTTGCAAAGATTTTTTTCCAGTCTGGTTCATCTTTTTTTGTCATATCAAGGTCTTTATAGAGCAGAAGTTTGTAATTCTGATGAGGTCTACCTTGTCAATTCTTTCTTTCATGATTGTACCTTTGATGTTGTATCTAAAGGTCAACAAATTCAAGGTCACCTGCATTTTCTCCTGTTATCTTCTGAAGTTTTCGGTTTTGAATTTTACATTTATGTCTATATTCCATTTAGAATTAATTTTTGTGAAAGGTATGTGATCTGGAATCATTTTTATTAGTGTATATTAATTTTATGGGATAATGGGTTTCATTGTGACATAAAACATAATATGATGAATTTCATTTCCCAATACCCTTCTTATCCTCTCCTCCCATTCTCTTGATTTCCTGCCTCTCCACTAATGGTCTCCCTTCTACATTCCTGGAATCCTCTTTTTCCTCCTTCCATGCCTTCTACATATGATGGAAAACATAAAGTACTAATCTTTGTAAGTCTCTTCCATCCATTTTCCTGCAAACGACATAGCTTTGTTTACTTTTTATGGCTTCATTATATACTACATTTCCTTTACCTATTTATCTGTTGATGGGTACCTCAGCTGATTCCTTAACTTGGTTATTGTGAATTGTGCCATAATAAACATGGGTATGCTCATATCTCTGTAGTGTGATGACTTCAAATCTTTCAGATAAGTACTGAGGAATGGTATTGCTGGTTCCTATGGTAATTCCATTTTTAGTTTTTTGAAGAATCTATATACCTATTTCCATAGTGCCCACACTATTCACATTCCTTCCAACAGTGTCTATTCCTTTTTTCCTGCACCATGCATTTATTGTTATTTATGTTCTTGATGATTGTCATTCTATCTGGGGAGAGATGGATTTGCATTTCCCTGATGGCTAAAGATGTTGAACACTTTTTTCATATAAATTATGGCCACTTGTACTACTACTTTTGAGAAGTGTCTGTCTGATTCATTTGCCCACTTATTAAATGAATTTTTTTGAGGGATGTTGAGTTTCTTTTAGTTCTTTATGTATTCTGGATATTAATTCTCTCAGAAGTGTAACCAGCAAAGATTTCTCTCCCATTTGGTAGGTTATCTCTTTACTCTGCTAATTGTTTTCATTGTTGTGCAGAAGCTTTTTTTTTTTTTAAATTTGTTGTATCTTGAAAATTCCATTTATCACTTCTTGCTGTTATTTCCCCATTCAGGAATTGTGCTGATGCCTACTTGTCTGTGTATCTCCCTTATGCTTTCTTCAAGCAGTTTCAAAGTTTCAGGTCTTATAACTATAAGGTCTTTTGAATGGTGTACAGAATGAGAGATAGGGATCTAGTTTTATTCCTCTATGTATTGATATTCAGTTTCCCCAGCACCATTTGTTAAGGAAGTTTTATTTCTCCATTGTATTGTTTGGGCACTTTTGTTAATAATCAGATGCCTATAGTTGTGTGGGTTTGTCTGTATTTCTTCTATACTCTTCCATTGGTCTACATGTCTTTTGATTACTAGTACCATGCTGTTTTGTGGTGATGGCTCTGTGGTAGAGTTTGAAGTTGGTTATTATGATGCCTCCAGCACTGCTCTTTTTTGCTCAGAATTTCTAATATTTTATTAAGGATTTTTGCATCTATGTTCATCAAGGATATTGATCTGTAGTTTTCTCTCCTTGAAGTGTCCTTCTCTGGTTTTGGTATCAGGGTGATACTGACTTTGTAGTATGAGTTTGGAAGTGTTCTATTACTTTCTATTTCATGGAATAATTTGAGGACCATTGGCATTAGTTCTTTAAAGATCTGATAGAATTCAGCTGTGAATTTGGTTCTGAACTTTTCTTTGGTGGCTTTGTTACTGCTTCAATATCATTGCTTGTTATAGGTCCATTTGGGTTTTCAATATCCTTTTGATTCAGTTTTGGTAGATCACATGTGTCTAGGAATTTATACATTTATTCTAGATTTTCCAATTTATTGGAATATAAGTTTTCAAAATACTCTTCGTGATCCTCTGGATTTCAGTCATGTCTGTTTTAACATTTCCATTTTCATCTCTATGTATTTGGGTTTTCTCTTTCTTCTGGTTAGTTTGTCTAAGGGTTTGTCAATCTTGTTTATCTTCCCAAGAATCATCTCTTTGTTCCATTGATTCTTTTAGTCTCTATTTTAATAATTTCAGCTCTGATCTCTAAAATTTTTTTTCTTCTGGTTTTAGGATTGTTTTATTTCTTGTTCCTCTAAGACCTTGAGATGCATCATTAGGTTATTTATTTGAGATCTCTCTGATTATTTTTTTATATCTATAAACTTCACTGTTAGCATTGTCTTTCCTGTATCCCACAGATGCTGGTACATTGTATTTCTACTTTTTGTTTGATGCTAAGAATTTTTAAATACCCTCCAATTTCTTCAATGACCCACTCATCATTTAGAAGTATATTGTTCAATCTCTGTGTGTTTGAATACATTTTTTAGTTTTACTTGCTGTTGACTTCTAATTTCATTTCATTATGATCTGATAGGATGCAAAAATTATCTCAATTTTTTATTTGCTAAGATTTGCTTTATGCCCTAATTTTATGATCTATTTTGGATAAAATTCCATGCACAGCTGAAAAAAAGGTGTATTTAGCTGTTCAATGAAATGTTCTATAGATGTGTGTTAAGTCCATTTGATCTATAGTATAGCTTAAGTCTATATTATCTTTGTCAATTTTATTTTGTCTGGATGTCTTATGCACTAGTAAGAGTTATGTATTAAAGTTATCCACTACTGTTGTATTAGGGCTTATCTGTTCTTTTATGTTAAGCAGTGTGTGTTTTATGAAATTGGGTGCACCAACATTTGGGACATAAATATTTGCAATAATTATTTCTTCTTGTATTTTTCCCTTTACCAATATGTAAAGACCTTTGTCTTTTCTTACTAATTTTGGCTTGAAGTCTGTTTTGTTCAATAGAAGAATAGTGATTCCTGTTTGTTTTCAGATTCCATTTGCCTAAAATATCATTTTTTATCATTTTACTCTCAGTTTATGAATATATTTGCTGGCAAGATGAGTTCATTGCATAAAGCATACAATTAGATCTTATTTTAAAATCCAATCTGCCAGTCTATGTCTTAGAGAATTGTGACTGTTCACTTTCAATGTTGTTATAGAGAGGTATGTACTACTTCGTCATTTTGTTTATTTCTAATGTTTGATTTGTTCCTAATTCTCATTTGCTTATCTACTATTCTAATGGGATTTATTCTTTCCCATTCTATCTTGGCTATTTTTATCTTCGCTGTGTAGGATTTTTTAAAGTATCTTCTACTGTGCTGACATAGTGGTCATGAGTTCTTTTAGTTTATCCCTTTCTTACAAGGTTTTTATTTCTGATTCAATTTTGGAGGATAGCTTTGTAGAATATAGTGATACAGGTTGGCAGTTATTTTCTTTCAGGGATTGAAACACATCATTTCATACTCTGCTGAGATTCTGCTGAGAAATCTACTGTTATTCTAATGGATTTATCCTTATCAGTGACTTGATGCTTTTCTCTTGCGGCTTTTAAAATTCTTTCTTTGTTCTGAATTTTTGGCATTTTTAGTATAATGTATTGTGAAGCAGTTCTTTTCTTGTCATGTCTATTTGAAATTCTAAATTCCTCTAGTATCTGCATGTTCTCATTCCCAAGATTAAGAATATTTTCTACTATTATTTCACAGGATAAGTTTCTATGCCATTAGCCTGCATCTCACTCTTCCTCAAGACCTGAGTCTTAAATTTGATCTTTTAATATTATCCCAGAGCTCTTGTATATTCTATTCATAGTTTCCCCAATATGAACTGGAGAACTAAGAAGCATGGCCCATGCATGGTCAATGAACTATAACACTATTTATAGCTATATATATATTCTGTAAGAGGTAGAAGCAGCAGTATAAGATCCTGTGTGTTTAGGCTTCAATGACTTCATACCAGCAACCAGAGATAAAGAGCCATTATTTTCTTCTGCATTTATTGGACAACTATCCTTTTTTTCCCCATTGAATTGTCTTTGCTCCTTTGTCAAAGATCCATTGTCTGTATCAGTGGAGGTATATTTCTGAGCTTGCCTTTGACTTGTCTATTCTTTTTCCAATTTCACATTATCTTGATTATTATAGCTTTAAAGTAAATCTTTAGGCCTGGTAGTTCCAATCCTCTGACTTTGTTCTTCAATATTTTGATGGCTATTTGGGTCTTTTAATTTTCCACATGTACTTCAGAGTTTGTCAATATCTGCAAAACAACGTGTTAGGATTTTGAGTGGGATTGCATTAAATCTATAGATCATGTTTAAGTATCTGACATCTTAATGATATTGAATCTTCCTATGCATGAACATGGAATCTCTCTCCATTAATTTGGACCTTCTTTGATTTCTTTCATCAGAATATTGTAGTTTTTCCCATGTAGATCTTGTGCATAGTTAGATTTATACACAAGTCTGGACAGTAGAATGAATCAGACATAACTTTCCTATATTCCTATATGAATAAATGACCAGTGTAACTCCACATCATGTACAACCACAAAAATGGAAAGTTATACTTCATGTATGTATATGTCAAAAATACATTCTACTCTCATGTATAATGAAAAAGAACAAATAAAGAAATTAGATTTATACAGAAGTATTTATTTTTTGGAGATGAAATTTCAAATTCTTATTGTCCATTGCTGATATAGAAAAGGAAAGAAATTGAATTTGTATACTAGTTCATGTACCAAATGCTTTTTATTTGGACTTTTCCCTCAATTTGTTTCCTATTATCTGTTAAAAGAAGGGAACTCAGAATGTGTAGAAGGATATTCAATGAATCTTTAAAATTATTAAACTTTATTTTTAGGCTTATAAAAAGTTAAGTAGAGAGTATGGAGAATTTTTACACACCTCCCCACCCACCCACATTTTTTTCCTCCTGTTAATAACTTGCATCAGTGTGGTGCATTCAATTTTAAGTTTACTATAACAAGGAGGTACTGAATACATTTAGGTATGTTCTTTGCCCTCATGGAGTTTACAGTTACACTGAGAAGACATGGCAAAATGCTTCCATGTAAGCAGTTAATACAAAATAGTGTACAATTGGGTTTTCATATGTGTCCTCCCTTGGTAAAGGGGAGAAATTAGTAGAGTTTGTAGTAGTTATGAAGAAGTGAGAGGTAGGAAGGCTCTGCAGTTTTGAAGAGCAAACAGGACAGGGGCCCTGAATGTTAGTGTGAGTAATCAGAACTAGATAAATGCTTAGAATTGAGTTTCTGAGTAGATCCTTTGGGTCTGGTTCTTTTGAGACTACTTGTTTATAATTTCACATTTATCTTTAGGTAGATATTAAGCACAGTTTGCTTTTTTGAATCAAACTGTAAGGATCATGCCAAGGAGCATTTACAAAGAGAAGCAATGTCTTTCTGGGGAAAAGTTACCAAATGGGACCATGTCTTTTTCATTTGCCACCAGAGTAGAATTTTATGAATACATATAAGAAAGAAAGCAACTATATAAAAACTAGTGACACGGACACCATGTGGAAGTTGCCCTGAGTTCTCCAGATCCCTCACCTGCCCTGAAATCATACTTGTTGGTGAGTTTCATCATTTCTGTGGGCAGGAGAACCCTATGGCATCTCTTGTTGGGGGAGGGGGAAGGAATGAGAGGACTGAACAAATCCCATTGCTTTAATCTTTTATCTCTTCTCGCTGTGAGGCGAAGAGCAAGGAGAGCATTAAGTGTCCTATCCTCACCCCACCCTGCCCGCCACCCTTTAGTCTTAGTTAACTTACTTCCAGAAACCTGTCTAGATTTACAGGTAATTGCTTACTTGGGTCACCAGTAATGAAGCTACATTACTTAAGAAAGTTCTAGCAGTAACAGGACACATTCAAATGCACAGCTTTGGTCATACCTTCCCCACAAGCATTACCTTCCTTCATAATATACCTGGGCATCCACTCCTCCTCTTTTCCTTTCCCCTATTTCTACTGCCAACACCTAACTTCAGGCAGCCCATCTGACTTTAATGGCAGCCACAGACTTAATCTTCTGTCTCACAGTGACTGGGTCCAAAACATTGGTGGCATCTTCTGTCCAGTTTTTTCCTTCATGAAGTCTCACTCATTCTTCCTTGACAGCATGTCTTTTTACTTATTTTCTTATTTCTGCCTTATTACAGGACCCTCACACCTTACTTCTAACTCTCCCATGTATCAAATCTAGACTCTTTGGCTTGGATCTCACGGTGTTCCCTTTTGAAACTTACAAGACTGTCCCATTCAGTGCTCCTTTCTTTCATCCACTGTAGCTTGTGCTTATCTCTCTGCCTGTCCTTTCTTCTTTCCTCTAAATAACAATTTGTGATCCACCTTTTCTATGTGGGGTTGCCATTTTGAGCAAATAAAAATATCAGGTTACATTTAAATTTCAGATAAACAAAAGTAATTTTCAAAAAATATGATACAAAATATCACTTGTTTGTTTGACGTTTAAGCTTGTTTGGGCAACTGAGATTTTAACTGTCAACCCTACTTTTATGAAACATTTTCTTAATGGTCCAGCTTTCTCTAATCTCCATTTTTAGTTTCTAAAATACTTAATTCAATCTTTAATTATATACACAGTATTGACACATAGGGAAAGAACACTCATTGTCAAACATCATGCTAAGACTTTTATTTCATACAAGAATAGTTCATTGAATTCTAGGAAGAAACACGGGATAAAGTGGAAACTACTGTAATGCTCATTTTAAGGAAGCCAAGTCTGTGAAAGGTTTTGACTTTATTTGGTTTGCATTCCCAAAGATAATCAAGAACTTGAATTTTGATTGTCTATGGATTGAACAACTTGTTCTGGTTTCCTTGACACTGTTCTGTTTTTAAAATTCAGAGTTGCACATCCATGAGCCCCCTCATTTCTAGGCAAAGTCTGTATATCTATCTGACTTCAAAGGCTTGGATTCTATCCTATTTCCGAGGCTTTGTGAGTTTTAATTTTGTTCTATGTAATGTTATAAAGCCCGTAAGGGCAGGGGCACATCTCGTGCTACTCACTGATACTAAGGATTACTTGGCAGGTGCTTGACAAATGAGAGTAGAAGCTTTCCTCACAGACCACACCTCTTTTCTTGGGCCTCTTTGGATTGCAGAACTGAAGACTGTTGATCAGTGTGCTGTGGGTGTCCAATCTCAGATTCAGCTGCAACCTGAGTATGGCTGGTGGTCTTTGCATTAGAGGCACATATGTTTTCATAAAGTCACTGGGTATTGCTTGCAAAGATGCTCGGCTATTGTTACCAGCAACAATGCCTCTAATTAGTGAAATGCAGCTCCCTAGCAGGTGTGTGTGGTGTCTCACATGGTGGCGGCAAGCTAAACTTGAGAAACTCCCTGCTAGGAAGTCTGAGTTAGAGCAGTGAGTAAAGCTGGAGAGACCAAAGCCACTGTGTCATGTGGAACAGGGTACAAAGGGTGAGCAGCCAGCCTGTTGCCACCACAAGGAGGGGACAGGACCCTAGCAAGTGGTGCAGCTGCTGCTTCTTTGCTGTGACTGTGCTTTGATCCAATAGGCACATTTCCCAAAGATAGTGTGTTATTACATTATTATTATTATTATTATTTTTAAATTTATTTATTTTTTAGTTGTAGGTGAACAGAATATCTTTGTTTTATTTTTATGTGGTGCTGAGGATCGAACCCAGTGCCTCATGCATGCTAGGCAAGCACGCTGCCACTGCGCCACAATCCCAGCCCTTATTACATTATTATATAACCAAGTGAATAAGATGATGATATGTGGGTGTTATTGTTATGCTGCAAGGTGGTTAATGAGGTGTGATGGGAAAGGCAAGAACAATAGATTTCTATCTCCCAAGGGCATCTGTATCACTTGCCTCCAGTTCATGTCAAATGCAGGTTGTTATTGAGCACAAATTAAATATATATATGTGTGTATATATATATATATATACACACATATATATATAAAGCTATTTGTGGAGAAATCATTTGTAAAAATGATTTGCTATTTTTAAAACTCTAAATTGAATTGATAAAGGCTAAGAATCTCAAGGCAATTTTATTTTCAGTTGCTAATTTTCACTTCAGAATGCTTGAATTCTTTCATGTGCTGTGATGTTCAGGTTTTTCTTTATGAAAAGGGTGTAACAAGTATGGGGTCATTGGGGCTAGGCAGGAGTTTCTATTTTGCACTGTGCTGACAGATTCCTTAGTCTTTTTTTCATTAGAAACTCAAGGTGGCTTTTCCTTGACCCTATAGGATAGTCTTTTGGGCTCTTAGTGTGACATTCAAGGCCATTCTAACACTAATCTGTCTTTCTAGTTCTTCTACTAGTTTCTTACTGCAGGCTCTGCTCCAGCTAGACTGTTGTGGACTGAATGTTTATGTCTCCAAGGTGAAGGATTTTGGAGATGGGGCCTTTGGGATTTAGTGCCCTTTTAAAAAGAGATCCCAGAAAGGTCCTTCCCCCTTCTACCATGAAGTCACAATGAGAAGGTGGCTCTCTGTCAACCAGGAAGAGAATGCTCATCAAACACTAAATCTGCTGGTGCCTTGATCTTGGGCTTCCCAATCTCCAGGACAAATTAATCTCTGGTGTCTATAGCCACCCAGTCTATGGCATTCTGAGATAGCAGCCTGAGAGGACTAAGACATGGACTCTTCTACCATCATCACCTAAACATACACTGATATTTTGTTCCTCTAAGTCTTTTCTCTTGAAAAGCATCATGATTAAGAGTTCAATCTTTGCAATATCTTTTATAGACTGTTTGGGTTCAAATCCTGGTTCTGCTACAATGTGCTCTTGGGCAAGCTGCCTAACTTCTCTGTCTTGATTTCTCCAACTAGAAAAATAAAACTTAAATTATATTTATTTTGATGTGACAGAATGAAAGTATTTATTAGCATGTACAGCACATTTGAAGTACCCAATAAATGCTGGCTCCTCATTTACATAACTTGATCTCATTTTCTCCCTACCTAGTTCAAAATGTGTCTCATCCTTGAAGCTCTTCCTGTCCACCCCATCCTGCAATGTGCTCCCCTTTTTGGAAATCCCTGAGAGCTGGCACTGTTTCTTTGGCAGGTGGTTGGTGTTCTTTCTCATGCCATGTCTCAGAACCACAGCTATTCATTGAGCATCTCTGTGGGTCGTGTTTATGGAAGGTCATTCAGAATATTTGGTGGACAGCACTTGGAGGCAGGAATTCTTTATCTCATTTTACAAAGGAACAAACCAAGGCTCAAGGAAGTTCAGAGATACTCTAATGTTGCACATCTAGTGAGAGGTGATCCTGAGGTTCCAGTTAGGCTGCCCATGATTGCAGCCATCACATTTTCCCTCCTTTACCAGAAAGCCAGAGTGAAGCTTACGCTTGATTAGAGCTTCTACTCTGACCATGGAGGAGGAGGCACTCAGTGTGTTTCTGGTGATTTGATATGGACCATATGCAATCTGCTTGCCTTTTTGAATGCTATCTAGTCTTAGGACTATGATTATATATTTTTTTTCTTTCCTTTCTGTATTGGGGATTGAACTTAGGGCCTCATGCATGCTACACAAGCTCTCTACTGCTGAGATACATATATCCCCAACAGGGCTGTTGATCTTGGTGCTGATAAAGATATTGCACAATGTATATTTGACCTTCAAAAGGATAGACTATGACTTCTTCTTCTTTTTTTTTTTTGGTACTAGGGATTGAACTCAGGGGTACTCCACCACTGAGCCACATCCCCAGCCCTATTTTGTGTTTTATTTAGAGACAAGCTCTCACTGAGTTGCTTAGCACCTTGCCATTGCTAAGGCTGGCTTTGAACTCATGATTCTCCTGTCTCAGCCTCCCAAAGTGTTGGGATTACAGGCTTGTAATTTATTCTTGTGTTGAACTCTATGTGAATCTAATTCTCATTTCTTTTTACTTTGACTATTCCTGTTGTTTTGAATATGGTTAGATGAGGAATGTCAGAAACAATCTTATTATCAATGCTATTTGTCACAAAGGAGACTTTCTCATGACTCAGGACCAGTTAATTGGTCTGTCAATGGCTTTCTTTGGTTAGGTGAGTCATTCGATCCATTGTTGGCAAGGTGCAAACTCAATGGCGGCTCCTGTGGGTGTGACATTCTCTTAACCCCTAATCAAGATGTCATTAAAGTCATTGGTGGTTTATACTGAACTGAGATGAAACTGGATTGGTTTTTTAAACAGCTGTTGAAAAGACAATTCGATGGAGCTTTGGTGATACATGAATACTTTGCATTTTCAAGTGTGTGCATGCATGTGATACAAAGGCAAACTCTGTGATTTCTAAATGCCTTGGATGCAATAGTCTATCTTGACTGAAACTGAAATCTGAAGTACCAGCCGCCCATTCAGCCAACACATATTTAATTTGTACTATGTGCCTGATAACTGTTCTAGCTACTTGAGATATAACAGTGATAGAAATAGACAAAAATTACTGCCCTCTTGGAACTCCTTTTTAAAAATTTTTTGGTATGAAAAAATTTTCAAGTTCATACAAAAGAAGAAAGAATAATATACCTATCATTCACTTTTAATAATTATTTATATTTAATATTTTAACAATTATTATTGTTTTATCATTCTTTTTCACCTATCTGTTCCTGCTGTACACTATTGTTAATGGAACACTTTAAAACAAATCTTGGATATGAAACATTTTATCATATATTCTTAAGTATGAATTTCTCATGTAATTAACAATATCATTATCATATCTAATGAAAGTAACAAAAGTTTCTTGGTATCATTTAACATCTAGTCTGGGTTAAATTTCCCCTAATTATCTCAAGAAATTATTTTACATTTATTTGTTTGAATTCAGATCCAAGCAAGACCTGTGCATTACAGGGTGTGGATAGGGCTCTATTATTTTCCTTTCACTTTTTTTTAATAGTTGTACATTATGGTGGAATTTGTAGTTACATATTGGTACATGCACACGATATAACAATGTAATTTGGCAAATATCACTCTGGATAGGGCTCTTAACCTGCTTTTAATCTATAACAGATACTCTCAGCTACTTCATTGGTTGTAGCCACGGGTTATTGGCCTTGTGGAAGCTTGCGCATTTTGAATTTGTCTGACTGCATCTTGATGGTGTTTTTAATGATATGCCTTCATGCTTCAACTTTTCTACACTATTATAGTTACATCTAGAGGCTTGGTTAGAGTTAGTTTCAATGGTGGGGGGTAACGGGTGGTCACTGAAATTAATATACTTACAGAAATTGGCACAATGCTGTTTTTGTGTGCCACTGATGTCTAAGTTGCTAAAAATCTGAGTGGCTGGTATGCAAAACTTAGTTCTTGTGTTACAGTGGCAGTTCTGATCCTGATGCTATGTAACAATCTTCATTTCCTTCCTTTATGTTGGCTTACAAAGTTTTTTTTTTTTTAATACTAGGTATTGAGCAGGGGCTTGTGCATGGTAGGCAAGCACTGTAGCACTGAGCTACATTCCAAGCCCTTTCTAAAATTTTTATTTAAAGATAGGGTCTTGCTAAGTCGCCCAGGCTGGTCTATGAACTTGTGAGTCTGTTTCCTCAGCCTCCTGAGTAGCTGGGATTATAGGTGTACCCCACCAGACCTGGCTTATAAGGAAGAATTTTTTGTTTTTTGGTACTGGGGATTGAACTCAGGGGCACTCGACCACTGAGCCACATCCCCAGCCCTATTTTGTGTTTTATGTAGAGACAGGGTCTCACTGAGGTGCTAGGTGCCTAGCCGTTGCTGAAGCTGGCGTTGTACTCATGATTCTCCTGTCTCAACCTCCCTAAGTGCTGGGATTACAGGCTTGAGCCACTGCACCCAGCATGGAAGAATTTTAAAAGTGGGTGTATTACATGGTATTTGGAGGGCCTGGGGAATAGCACTCCACATTGCAATAAGCTGGGTTTGAATATTTCATGTCAGTATCTTCCAGGGAGAACTGAAGAGAGAATTAACTTATAGGATAGCAGGAATCTAAATTAGACCAGTGAATCAGAGTATTTGAGCAGGTCTTTAGGGCTTATCCTGCAAAAGTTATTAAAGTGATTCAAACGTGCAACCAGAAGTGAGTACCACTGATTCAGATAGTAGACTTGCACAGTTTGGCTAAGTTCTCTTCAGTTTGTGACGTATTTCAGCAAGAGGTCCCTACTTGCAACCTTGAGAATAAAAAAGAGATGGGTCAGAGGAAGACAAACCCAAATAGAAGCAGGAGGAGGAGATTCCTGAAGTCTCCAGTAGTTATTGATTTGTAAGGATTTCCATGGCATTGATTAATTTCCTCAATAAATATGACATCATGAACTTTTAAAAGAATGAGAACAGTGGCTTTCATTTAAAGAATCCAGAAGAAATGACTCCAGTGAGCAAACACAGAATAGGGTTGCCATTTGGTCACATGGAGAAATGCTCCATTTTGAACATGTTATATTTGAGCTGTGTAGTATACACCAGAGAGTAGATGTTGAGTAAGCAGTTGAATATATGTTCAAAGTTCAGAGATAGGAATATAAACTTTGGAATTATGAACTACAGATGGTATTGAAAGCCACCAACTGTATATCACCTGGTGAAGAGAGATTGGCTTTCTGGAAGCCATGTGAACAAGGTGCTTCTGACAGTTTTAAGGGCTTCTCTGAGGTGAACCCAGTGTTTGCAGAGTCCTAAAGCATGCTGTTATTTTTTCACTAAATGCAGCCAGATTGCTCTACAGAAGGTATTTACCAGCTTAAATTCCTATCAGCAGTGCATGAGGATTATCATTTCCCCATATCCTTGGCAGTATGTGGGATTATCTTTCTGACATTTTGCCACATGCATGGGTAAAGCAGTGGTGTGTTGAATGAGCAGCTCACAAGAGCTGAATGAACACATTTCTTCCCAACTTTTTGTCTAGTGATCTCACACTGGTAGCTTGAAGTCAGTGGTGGTGAAAGTACGTGTACCATGGAAATTAACAAATAGTACAAATGAGGACTTCTCTCCTTCCAGGGAACTGGTTTTAAAGTCTGTGCCAGTACAGTGGTGGCTACAATCCTATTGCACTGTATTTCTATTCTTTGAGTCTGAGAACCTCTTCTGAGCTTGCTTGCTATCCGTAGCTTTCCCTGCCACGAGCTGCCTGCTCTTATTCTTTTCTTATTTTTGTCTTGAATTTTCTGATTGCTTTTTATTGACTTCCCCAACATTCCTTATATATTTTAGATACTAACCTCCAGTTGTTTTTGAACACAGCACATATCATTTCCCAATTTGTCAGCTCTTTTAACTTTTTCTATAGCATTTTTAATTGATAAGAAGACTTATTGTGATGCATTTAAATCCTCCAATCTTTTTTTTTTAAGTATTTTTTTTAGTTGCTGATGGATCTTTATTTTATTTATTTATATGTGGTGCTGAGAATTGAACCCAGTGCCTCACACATGCAAGGCAAGTGCTCTACCACTGAGCCACAACCCCAGCCCCAAATCCTCCAATCTTTACTTTAAGGTTCTTCTTTTTTTTTTGCTGTGCTGAGGATCAAACCTGGGGCCTTGCATGTGCTGGGCAGGTGGTCTACTACTGAGGTACATCCTCCAGTCCTGTTTTTTTGAATTGAACTCTTATCCCACATTCACAGAGATGGCCTCCCACGGTTTCTCTCTTTCATATGCAGGTTTATCTGGAGTTCTCTTTGTAAATAGTAGATGTGGGGCACATGGCTTTCCTTTTTCTTCATTAACTAAGTCAGTTTCCTCAATATGAACTCTAAATATTCTATATTTTTCTCATTGGCTTATGGTATCACCTTGAATATATCAAGGTCCCGTCTATGCATGGGTTTGCTTCTGAGTTCCACATCCTGTCTCATTGCTCCTCATGTCCCTAAAGCTGTACCATTTTGTTTTTATTTCTCTGTGGTAATGACATCATATCTGGCATGGCAGTTCTCCTTCTTTGTTCTTACTTTTCAAAATTGACATAACTATTTTAAATTATATTTCCTTATACATTTTATAAAAGGTTATTGAGTTCTTTAAAATTTTAGTTCCTACTAGAATTTTGGTTATACCAAAACATTGAATTTAGAGAGAAAATGGGCATTTTTACAATGTAATATTGTCCTCTTCATGGTTTCATTCTTCATTTATCCAGGCTTCTTTTATGTCCTTAAATAATTTAAAAATTTTCTCCATCAAGTTTTTGCAAGTTTTGGGTTAATTCCTGGGTATTGTGCTTTAAAGTTTTATTGCCATGGTGAATGGTCTCTGATTGTCTATTGTATTTCCTATGGCTTGCTCCTAATGTAAACTATTGATTTTTATAAATTGATCTTGTACTTGGCAACCTTACTAAACTAACCTATTACTTTTAGTAGTGTGTTGATTCTTTTGGGGTTTATATGCTAATAATCATATCATTTGCAAACATGAGAGGAAGATTTTAGGGGTTGAGTCAGGTGCTCTGCTCTTTTGCATTAACTACTTCTGCTAGCTGTGCTCCCATCTGATGCTCTGGATTCTGTCAGCAGGCTATCTATTTGGTTCTAAGGTCTTGGTCCCCCATACACTCAAATTGTAGAAATGAGTTCTTTTCTTCTTTCTGCCTAGAACCCGCCCACGGAAGAGCAGCCATGCTGCCCTCTTTTGCCTATTTCCTCTAACCCCTTTCTCAAGGTGTGGGGTTCTGATAGCTTCTGAGAACTTCCTGATACTAACTGAATTTCTGAGTAATCCTGTTGCTCTATGCAGCCATTTCTG